>JAHZMU010001361.1:0-10553 GCA_027743725.1 Rambutsinella grinnellia | reverse complement strand
TATATTTTGGAATACTTTCTGCAAAAATGTTGCGTGAGTTGATATTTGCTCTTGACTTTCTAAAATGTAATTAAACAATCTCTTAAAAATTCATTGACGAGGAAGGAAAGGGAATATTATGCGCCACCTTTTAGAAAGCTGAAATGCAAAATAACCACATTAAAAGATGAAATGTGCAGAGAGCACTGAAGATGCGCTTTGATTTCACTTTCACTAGAAACCACCATTCTTCTTCAAATTACACTTAATTTTCAAGAGTGGAATGTGGTTGTGAGTAAATTTTTATAAAGATGCAATTTTACAAGAACTTGAATGCGTGAACCGTACACTGGCTGCATTTCATGAGCTGGTAATGACTGGAGAGTTGAGGAGTGGCTGGAGAATTACGGCAATAAATCCTCAGAATTTCTCTCATATTTCTTAGTGTCCTTGTGTTTTAATTGGTTTTGTGGTTAGTGAGAATGAGGACAAATTGAGTAAAGTGGAAGTGTAGCGGTGGAAAATGTTTCTTGAATAAACTGTTTAATTTTAGCAAGTACAATTAATCAGGGAACAAAGTCTAATAAAAAGATAGCATTTTGTCATCATTCACTCTAGAATAGATATAGTCAAACATTACTTTTCTACTAATAAATTATTTACACTTTTCATCAAAAATATAATTTCATTATTAGAAAAACAACCTTTAATCCCATTCATCTTCTAAAACTTCAGCTAATTTTTATTGGGGACAGTTGGAAAATGTTTGGGAAGAAGCAAAAAGCACAACAACCTTTTTAAAAGAAAAAGAACAAACTATTTTACTTCCTGTAAAGGAATAGTAGTTCAACTGATTATATTTTTCATCCTACCTTACTTTTACCTCGTGCATTAAAATACCTTAGATAAATAAATCTACTGAAGGCCTGTGCTGCTTTGTCAGAAAAAGTTTTTAAACTCGTGGTTGTTTGCTTGGAGAAAGTTTCGCAAATAAAAATGGAGTAAGCAGGTAGAAAACTGAGGAATATGCTAGGTGTCCTAATCATTGAATGAGTTTACGAGACCATCTGAAATGCATTTTTTCACGAATGTGATTCCTTAAATATCAAGAAAGAGCAGAGCCATTTTTAACTAAACTTGCGTTAATCTTCTACCTATGCCATACATTAAGTAGTATCAAGTAGGTAGGGTATCATGGTCACTGGTCTATGGCCAGTTTAAGAAATCCATAAACTGCCTGTTTTGATTGATTCATTTCGTGCGAAACTGAAATGGAGAGACCGATTAGCTTTTTGTTTCAATTTCCAGTCTTGATTAGATTTCTTCTGTTAGATAATTATTGCTTTGAGACAACGTGTTTGTACTACAAAGTTTGAAACTTTGTAGAATATAGTGTGAAATAACGCGAATACTTTAGACATTTTGGATACATATTACTTATCTAAATTCAAAATATAAGTAAAATTTTTGATTAAGTCACGAACATAAAGTAATATTTAGCCATTCTATTTACCATTTAGTCAACTTTGAAGAAGGTAACATCTAAAAGCAGGCAAAATGTATCAATCAATAATAATTTACCTTTTAATTCCTGTAGCAAACGCGTTTACTTTTCCACTCAAAACAGACTGTTTGATCCACTTTCTTTTGGGTAGTTCTAGTTCATTTGACAAATCAACTTATAATTATACTAGCACCAATACCCAAGTTACCATCAGAGATGCGAGTAATTTAACTGACAAAATCGACCAGGATGAAATAGACGAGGAAGAGAACATACGAATAAAATTCGACTACAAATATTTAAGATATTTCAACAAGTTACGGGGGCACTGCACCATTTTTAATCTAATTGGAGCAACTAACCTAACCGATATTACTTTACTGATAGATCAGTCCGGCTATGGAACGTCAGATTACGCCTTCTTCTTCATTAATGTCGACAAGCTTTCAAATGAAAATGAAGTGATCAACTCGTTTCAAACTAAACTGGAAAATGCAGATGCAGACGACAATCCCTTCCACATCAAAATAGTCTTTTACGATAGCCACGGTCGAGTAAGCGCATTCTGCTACTTCTGCCAACCTTCTTGGAATAAGCTGATGGACTTGGAGGGATCATTAGAGACTGTTATGGAAGCCACAACTATTTTAAATTCACACGGACATGGTCGCCCCTTGCATTTCATACTCAGAGAGTTTTCTTCTAACCCATCGTTTCGACTTGAAGACTATTATTGTTTCTCGGAAACATCTGATTGGCGCACTGGAGTAAGTCCTGCCCCCCACCATAAACTTGAATGGGCTTTGATATATTGCGAATCAGAAGAGATGATGCTAAACGAGGCTCGAGCCTTTTTGAACATTTCATCCCTCACTTTGACGGAACAAAGCGGTTGGTTCCTTACCTGGAAAACCGAAGTGGACTTTGCCTTTGTGACTCCAAACACTCATTTAATTGACAGAGGCACATTTGCTACAGTTGGAGAAAGCAAAACAACAATGCTGACGTGCACAAGCGTTAGGAATATGAACGGGCATGACTATCTGATAAGCTGTGTCCTTATTTACCCCATATTGGGTCTATCCCTCATCATCTCAATTAGCTATGGGCTCACAGTGCAAAATTTTTTGATGGGATTGGACGTTATGAAGGTCGTCTTTGGCATAAGCCTAAGCTTGGAACATAGGCGGAGTGTGATTGGGTTCATTCTTATGGGATTGGGAATACTGGCATTTAGCTACCAATCTTTTATTTCAACAGAGGCAATTAAAATTGCAAGCTTTCCTTCTACAGAGGAATTGTTTAATAAACTGAACTATAAGCTATGCGTCGGAATAGCAGACCCAACAGCCACGATTACTTTATTGAAGAACGTTCTCCCCAAACCCTTTCAGATAAAGGCAGCCAAATATCTCGGAAATGACCATCCAACTGATTTCCTAAGAGACTGCTCCTACTATGGAAACTTGGCATGGGATGATATAATTCGAAATTTAGAAAAGAACAGGCATATTTACATTGAAACAAAGCCCACATCTGCAAGTAGCGTTTTGGGTTTTGGTAAAAGATTCTATAATAAAAGCCTTGTTTGCAGAGTTTCAGATATTTTTGCTGAAATCAATTATCCCATGGTTTTACCGAGGAAGATAATCATCTCCAAGTATATGAAGCAGAAGGGGAGAGAGCTTAATTCGAGATTGGTTGAAATGGGAGCGTATGGTTTTGCACACAGGTGGTTTGCATACAGACGCGCGAGACGCTTTAAAAACTTTCAGTTAGGTGGGGAAACGCTGGCGATTTTGCCGGAACCGTTGAAGTTCTGGAGTCCGGTGGGATTTATCTGCTTTTACGTGTGGGGGTTTGGGACGACGTTGGCATTAGTAGCTGCCATTTACTATGCTAGATTGAAAGGGTGTCTGAAATTGGCTAAGGCTAAAATTAAAATTAAGGAAACAATATGTAAGAAAAATTGTAAAGTTACAGTTAAATCATTTTGTCTAAATATACGGAAATGTAAATTTAAAAATCAATTTAGAAGACAGGGAAGCATTATGTAAATTGCATAGCATTTAATGTAAAATTATAAGCAAGATTATTATTTTTGAATAAGTAGGCTTGCTTCACTTCATGCCTATGCAAATAAAATAAAATATATTAACTTGTAAATATCATATAAAATATTGTATATTAAAAAATGATTGGGTAAAAAATTCAAAAACCAATAATCAGGCGATTAAGTATTAGATAGATAAAAAGCAATTAAAATTTAGACAAATTAATCGATACTTACACTTGTATTTAATAAACTCTAATCTTACTTGCCCTTCAAGTTCTTAAGTTCATGGTTTGAATGCCGTAGTTATGAAAAACAACTGAGGCGGAAACCTTCCAACAATTGATTTATTTATTGATCTTCTATAATCTTTAATTTCTTATACATTTAATACCTCATTATTAAAAGTGATATAAACTTATAAAGGGTAAAAGAGTAAAGCCTTAAACAAGCCTATAAAACTGGAAAGCATGAAAATCAGATTAATTATACAATTATTTTTTTGTCCAACTTTCTGTGAAATATTATATCCATCTAGTCTCACATGGAATGATATCCAATCCGAATTGATTTCTCAACTTCGCCCCGCGCCAACATTACCTTTCTTATTCTTTCACGCAGTGGATCCTGTGCGAATCTTATCCACTTTGAAAATCTCTCAATCCATAACATTATCTTTAAATTTTACCCAAATGCTTAGTACCCGTCAAATCCAATTTTACAAAACAATGGGTTACCAACCGCACCACATAATCTTTACTCACCTTCCCCAAGACTACAAAAGTGCAAGATATCTTAGCATTTTCTATGAACTAACAATGGATCCAACAACAGTAATCATTCTCCTTGTCGATTGTGCGGAACATGTTTTATGTACAAGTCCAAGATGTCGGACGTGGATAGTAAGGCTGCCTTCAATAAAGGTCTTAATCTTCCCAAAAAGTGCGACAAATACTAGCAAAATATTGGCTAGTCTAATTACAGACGGATACCACGCAAAGAAAATACAACCGTTTTCATCCACTTACTCCAGAGCCATAAAAGATCCAATGGGATTCCACAAACTTTATTTCTACAACGGAAACCGGAAGCAAATCCCAGCTTATGTGCACACAGACTACGCAGAATTTTTTGACTACTTCGTAAGCAATCGCATAATGTGCAAAGACATAGTATTCACTAATCACAAACTGTCTTATCTTTGCTCATATGATATTATGACGACAATCTACTTATCAGAA
Organism: Rambutsinella grinnellia; assembly: GCA_027743725.1. NCBI lineage: Eukaryota > Metazoa > Arthropoda > Collembola > Entomobryomorpha > Entomobryidae > Rambutsinella > Rambutsinella grinnellia. The sequence goes on along the minus strand of JAHZMU010001361.1, from coordinate 5,776 downwards.
GTGCACAACATGTCATTCAATATTATAAATCCATTCAACCCGAAAGAATGGGTCTATGGCGAGATTAAAGATAGTAGACATTTTGTATCGCAATCAACCAATTTTATATATGTCCCTGGATTGTTCCACAGAACCGGCATTGACCTTAGCTTTACAACTAGGCAGACGATTTTTTATTGCTCAAGATTATCCGACATCTTCAAACAAGATTATGCTGTGTGGTTTGAGGCATTTCAGTTGAATATTTGGGTTGCAATAATCGCTTCATTTGTTTGCATTTACATCACTTTTTTTGGAAGGAATTTAAATGGGTTGATGATCATTGCAAGATTGATAACTGGCCAGGGTCATTCGGAAAGTTTCAAAAATGCAAACATTTTTATGATTGTAATATTTATGGCATATTTCATTTCAGAATTTTATGGAAATGAAATTACGAGTTTGATAATTGCTCCACCTGAGCCAAAGCAAATTGGAACGTTAAAAGAATTGCTAAACCTAAAATATAAATTGGTATGGTTTCAAAGCGTATACACTGATAATCCGGTGGAGGCTTACAAAGTCGATTTTGAAGCCGCTGGTGTTTCAAATCTGATTAATGTGAGCTTTCACGTTACTAATGAAAGCTTTACGGTTTTTGCACTGAGGGATTACTTGATTAGTAAAGAAATAAAGAGGGCGTATGTCGCTGACATGGATCATGTTGACTACTTGAAATTTCAGATTAAATATTGGGCAGAAGTAGATTTAAATATGACGGACTTAAGATGCTATACAGTTAAAAATGAATTAAAATTAAACTTTTTATATCGAACATTCTACACGTACAACAGGGTCTGGATGATCCAGTCAGTGAACAGAATGAGAAACTCTGGGTTGACAGACCTATGGAAGTCTTGGACTGAGCATTTACGGGTGAAGTTAATAAATCTTGCCGTAGAACATCAGCTCCGTAAATTTGACAAAGTTGTGGGTTACTTAAGGGGGAAGAATTTTGTATGGATAGTGGCTGGGTGGCTAGGAATATGTGGGGTTGCGATTGTTGCATTTCTGATTGAGTGTGTGAAAGCGTATCCGGTTTAGTAGAGAATTAGTATGCAAAAACCAGGTTGTAGGAGCTCGGATGCTTGAGCTTGAGCTAAATCTGTACTGAGCTAGTTGAAAAATAAAGCCAATAGATAGACTAGAGAAATTTAGAAACGCAATATTTCAAATTTTGATGTTTGCAATTTGAATTAAACTGAGCGATTAAGTCATCCCATCCAGTAGAAGCGATTAGCTAACCTACACGGTTACAATTAAAAAGTCTATAAGTGCTTTGTCAAGATAGTAATAATTTAATTTATTTTGCCTGTACTGATGTAATCAAATACTTTAATATAAAAGTGACAAGACAAGTTGAATAAATGGGTACATTTTTTGCAATTAAATGATCTGACTTACCGGAGGGTTTGTTTTCACTTTCAGTTTCCATATACCGCTTAATGGAACCAGCTAAAACTGAAATACTTGTTTTAATTTTGTATCCATCATAAAATTGATTGGACCTCAAGCGAGTGGCATTCCCCGTGAAATTTTTGCCTTCATAGATCACCCAACTCATGTTGCTAAATATCATTGCTGATCTAATCAGAACAGGTTTGTTAGCTAGTTGCTCCATATCTCTGTCAATTTCATATTTCCTTCCGGAATAAAAAGTTTCAGTATACAGAAGAATCTTGGATGTTGTCAAATCATCAGGGCCAAATTTTTCAACGCCTGTAAAAATAAATTCAGGATTCAAAATGTAATTGAATTTTTCATTGCACCTTCCACCGGGAGGACGGGCGTCATGTTCTTGGGTGGCAACACCGGTTTCTGTATCCATAGAATGTAGCCAGATATTCCATCTGATTTGAATACGAAATTACTAGTGATGGACATGCAACAATTTGAAATAAAATGATTATGACTTACGGCCCAATTACTCTTACTGATGTTGCATTCGCTATCCAAGTCCCGTTTAACCCTGACATTGTTGCAGTAATTGTTTCATTTCTTCCAGTGCATCCAGTTCCATTGAAAAATATTACTTGTTGACGGGTGCCAGATATTTCCAGAACCATGAGAGTAATGGCGACCGAGAGTATCAAAATATGTTTCCACATTTTGCTATGAAATTAAAACCATTCTAATTCTAGCTGCTACCTAAGCTGATTCTTTTGATATTGGCATGGAAATTTCATTATGATCACATGAGTTTGCCTCATGATTCAGAATGAGGTAAATCTACTGCGTGACACTTATCAGAAAGTGAAAAACCTCTAAATAAAAGGATATTTATTTAGCATATTTTAACATCAGACATGAAAAATTATTCGCATGAAATATATTCGCACTTATAATGATTATTAAAAAGTTCATGATTCATGACAAGCTAAGCACCAATGCAAATTCACTCCATATCCTTTTTTGATCCTGGATATTTCAAATCCACTTGTTTTTTACTTACCCTTATCCTTCTGAATTAATTGTCAAAGTTGACAATAATAAAGATATTCATACTGACAAATAATTTTTCCACACAGGAAGTACCAAATCGATAGTGTTTAGATATAGATTTACATATAACTTGAGAATAAAAGTAGTCATAGTCATATTCCATGACCATGAGGTATCATGAAAAACATAAATGTGCCTTGTAAAAGATGGTATGTTGCAACAATATAGTCTTAATCTCACATGAAGGGACAAATTGGTAAAAAAAAGTAAAAAAAAATTGTTATTTTTTGTCTCATAGCCAAAAATCTTTACGGTGAATGCGTCCAGCTTTAAAGGATGAAAGTACAAAAATTAGGGAGAGAAAGCTTGTTTGAGCTAAATTTTGTCACCTTTTCACTGCTTTTACACAAAAACTTTTACATGCGGAGGCAAAAGTAATTTAGCTAATGAGAAAGTGTCACACACATTCTGCTTAGCATTTTGCATCTAATATTTTCATACCAGTTTACGTCCACTCTAAAAGCGANGCTAATGAGAAAGTGTCACACACATTCTGCTTAGCATTTTGCATCTAATATTTTCATACCAGTTTACGTCCACTCTAAAAGCGGAAAGTTTTTGGGTGAAAAGTCAAAGAACGCATTTAACACTCTAAAAAAGTTCTCAAATTAGCTCATGTCACACCGGTTATTACACAACGCTCTATATTAATATTCAAAGCCTTTCTAAAATTTCATTTGCCTCTCAACAACCTTTTTTGTCCTATTTTAAAATGTCTTTTGGCCAAGTATTCTCCTGAGATATTAGTTCTTTGAAGGGGACAAGTGAGAATGTAAAATGGAAGTGATGAAGGCATTTCAGGAAAGCAAAACACTTTCTTAAAACTTGAAGAGGACAGATCAAGTGAAAGTTTGAGTATAAAAGGTTCTCAAGAGTGCTCACAATCACAATGCCTTTTCCTCCTGCCATTCAACAAAAACTTTCACATTCTCCGTGTCTCCTCCAAACTTGTTTAAATGTAAATAAAATGGAGAGATTTCCATTCGTTTCATCCCCTTTTGATGATCACACATGAATAGATTTAAAACCAGTAAAGAATAGATTAACCCGCTTGGAACTATCATCTTGACAACTCTGTCTATGAAATATAACTTGTTTACAAATCATCACCAATCATCATCATTCAGTTTCAGACAATGGTGAAAGAACAATACACAAACATATTTTATCTTCTTGAAACAAATCAATGCTTGTCAAACCCAGTTTACATGGAAAGTCTGGAGTTTGAGAGAGATTTGTTTTCTTATCAATTTTCTCCACTCTCGTATCCTACTTAATATTCTGTGCGGATTTAGGCTCTGCTTCCATGTCTTCCATGTTATGTCACACGGAATTGAAGTGAAACGTGTTTGAGATTAGATCTGGAGAAGAAAGGAGGGAAAGTGAAAGCAAACTCTGCTTTCTTATCAGCAATGGCAATAACCTTGTTTATGTCAATGTCAATTCTATTCGATAAATTTTAACATTTTATTTACAGTAATAAACTTGATCATGGCCACGTGTCTCGTTAGTTTAAAAATGGATTTTGAGTTAATAAGCACGTACCAAAAATAAACTTTCTTATTGCAAAAAGATTGCTCTCTCACATGAAAAAATTTAGTTCTTAAATAACTTTCTGTTTCTGCGAAATTCCTAATTTTACAAAAGCTTTGCCCCACGAGCCTTTTAAGAAATCTCTTTATAAAAGAATTCTATAAAATTTCGTCAAATCCTTCCTTCGCATTACTTGTTTTTGCCACCCTGGAGCTTCATTTTTGACAAAATCGTCCTTATGATATCTAAATTGCTAAGATGACCTAAATAAGTCGAGTGAAACATAAAGATCCAATTTATCACCAAACACTTAAAATGTTTACCTGAACGTAAAGCATTTTAGAATTTTTATTGCTACCTAACAGCTCATTTTAGTGATTTGGAATGATTGGACACCATAACCATTTATTCCAAAAATATTATACGATTTCTGTATGAAGAAAAGGGGCATAAATCAAGTTCCACCCACCCTATTATTTCCAAAGACAAAAAGGTAAAATCCTATTTAAAGACACAAATCCTCTTTCCTTCCATATCCACCCGGAAGGAAATAATGATGTTCGTCTAATACACCCACCTCCTACATAATAAAATGAAAAGAACGCCTTTTTCTACCCAAGTGGAAAATCAATGGAAATGGGTCAAGTGTTGACACTCATTTAAACTACTTACTGGGTGCGAGCAGAGAAAGTAGCTTTTTAATAGCGGCCTTTCCTGCCAATGTAGGGTAACGGCATGAGTTTAACTAAATTCTCTCATAAAAAAATCTCCAGGTCTTTAACTTTTAATAAAAAAACGATTTACGGAGTGATATGAAAGGGATGAGTGGCCGGACTAGACTTCACTTCGATGCAATCCTTTTTAATGAGTAAAGATGAGGGCAGGCTGGTAATACTTCTCTCTTCAGTTCTCTTTAGAACGCGTCTTGGCACACTTTTTCCAGAAAAACATTCTCGCTTCGGTTGAGCGAGCAGTGAGCAGGAAACACTAAAAATAAATAAGACGTTGATGTTGGCATAGAAAGAGGAATCTGATGGATACTTTCTTTGATCATTTAGACCTGCTAATTGAACCGTATCCATAGCTTCACCTTACTTTTTGCGTATACTCTACATTTACAATTTCCCAAGAAGGTAATAAAGCGAGAGCTAATGGATTTAAAAAAGCAAAAAAGAATCCAAGACAAACTCAATTTCCATTCCAAATCTTGTTCTTGTCTAAAGAAAGCAAAAATTGATTGGAGTAGAATGATTTTAAGAGAATTCTTCATTTTTCATCTCACTTGACCGGAACAAGAACATTCACTTTGATCTGAAAAGAGAATATTTTAGCAAGTTGCTTTTCGCTCTGCCACTTTTAAAGATCACAAACTGAATGTTTTTATATGATTAAACAAAGCGAAAGGGAAAATTGCTTTTAGTGTTTTGTCCGGATAGAAAATTCTATGTAGACGTACTCAATACGCCATCTGCGTGACCGCTCCGAAGCGTCAACCATCTCCTCCTTTTCCATTGGAAACAATTGTCTACAAAGACACTAGAGAAAGTAGTTATCACAAATTTCCCTTTTCTAAATCAGTCTGAAAAGACTTTTCCCTCGAAACAATTAAATTAACAAAATTTAATGAAGAATATGTCAAATTGTATTATAGTGAAATGATATGAAAGTAATACTTTAAACTAATATTTTTATTATATTTATT
>JAHZMU010001360.1:0-11312 GCA_027743725.1 Rambutsinella grinnellia | reverse complement strand
TTACTTGATGGGAAATCCAAGCCAATCTCCTTCTGTTGAGGACTAATCACTGCCAATTTATCCGTATTAAGGCCCAAGCTCTTCAAAACTTTCTTTTCTTTGTAGAATTGATTTATATCATCCTTATCTCCTTTGTCATTGATATAACCGTCGGATAACATGACAGAGTCGAATTTATCAATGCTTGGATATTTAAGCTTGATGCAGGGATCTGGAATGATATTGTTTCCTTTTCCTTTCATAGTGGTATTCAAGAGACATGGCTCATTCACTCTCTTTTGCAAAATGGATCCTTCATAATAAGCTTGTGGGAGGAGGACAAAGTAGTCAACCAAAAGGACGTTTGTGCTAATGATATGGAAATGCCACAAACCCGGATTCAGCACAAATGGCTGAGGCAAATTATTTCTGGAAATTGTTGTGAATCTGCCATTTGGCTCAAGCTTGACTTTTGCAGACTGATCCTCATCCCCGGGAGTGTCAGGAATTGCTTTGATCTCAACTTGGGCTGGAATATCAGTTGGGTTAATGTAGCGCATGACGAACCTGTAGAGGGACGACTTGTCAATGTAAATATCGTAGATAATTTCCGGTTGCAATTCGGAAAATACGGCGTAACCCCGCCATGAAAAATCGGGGAAGGCGGTTTCATCATAATTGATTCGAACATCGCCTCGGGACGGTGTCTTCCCGTCTTCAGCTTCGTATTGGAGTTGGTATAGTGTAGGATAGAAGTGAGCTTGAAGGGGGCGTTTGCATTGTACCCCTTCGATTCTAGGACGACATGTAAATTTTTTAAAGAAAATCCAACGTAATTTTTTTATTCAGATTTGACTGTCTAAAATTAACTTTACCTTCACAGCGAGGATAGTTGTAAAATCCTTCCCTGCATTTGTCACAGGTCAATCCGTCAAACTGCGCTTTACATTGACATTTCCCTTCGTCGTCACATGATACCCCCATTGAACCATCACTTGAGCAATTGCAAGCTATAAAAAATTATACTTAATTTCCTACATCCAATTAAATTGACAGTTTTTTCAACTCTGCTTACACAAACATTCCGGAAACAGATAAAAACCCGGCTTGCACTGGTCACAAGTCCTCCCCCCGAAATTATGGAGACATGGACATTTTCCATTTGGATCACAAGTTTTGCCTATGCTTCCTTTTGAGCTACAGTTGCAAGGTTTGCAATCTGGATATCCGTAATATTCTGGAAGGCATTGGTCACATCTTTCTCCACCGTATCCTTCCCGGCCATAAAAAAATTTATCATTAATTAACACCCAAAGCACTTAAACCCTTTAAATACCTTCTCGGCATAAACAAACCCCGCTTGATTTGTCACAAATGCCTTCTCTCGTTCCTCGAACGTCACAACTGCAATCTAAAAAAACATCACCAGTTATAAAAATATATAACAACTTTAAGAAATTTTAACATTAATTTCTTACATGTGCAACTGGGGAAATTATAATATCCATTTTCGCACTCATCACATCGCCTCCCACCAAATTTATTGTTGCACTCGCATTGTCCGCCATTGACATCGCAAATCATTTGGAAACTTCCGGGTCTATCGCAGTCGCAAGGAAGACAGTCAGGGAAGTTATAGAAGCCTTCGGAACACTTATCACAATTTATCCCAGAAAAATTCATATCACAGGGACATTGCCCTCCTCCTACTTCACAAACATCTCCCATCGTCCCATTCAAATTACAATCGCATGGCTTGCAATTGGGGTAGTTATAATAGCCTTGTGAACAAGAATCGCAGTTGGGCTCTTGGAATTCTTTTCGGCATTCACAACGGCCCGTGTCTGCCTCACAATTTCCGGTGGCAAAATGATAGTTGCATTGACATGCTGTGGAAATTTAAAATAATAAGTGCATATTGGAAAAGTCAGAAAATTTGGTAGCTTTTGTTTGAACTATTTACGTTGGCAAACATCCCTATCCCTCAAGTCCTTTCCGTACGGGCGGAAGTAGCCAGCCTTACACTTGTCACAGTTAATGCCTTCAGTATTATCCTGACAATTTGTGCAAACACCGCCGCCTTCAAAACGACCGTGGATGTCTAAAGACGTCCCGTTGTTATCGACGTCTTCGTCATAATAACATTCACGACTGTGCCCGTGGCAGTTGCAGGCTAAACATTTTTTAATCATTTTTAAGAAATATAATCAAAAGCTTGTTCAAATCAAGTGCAAAGTTTCCTTACGTTCGCATGCAAAAGGAACAGAGTAGGTGGCTGGACGCCAAGCCTTTTGAACAAAGCCTGGGCAGCATTGTTGGCATTGAGCTCCGCAGGTGTGATGCTGACAACGACAAAGAAGCTTGTAAGCATCTTTCGGATCGGTGATATCGCAAAGGTCCGCGTGTCCATTACATCTGCACCGCCCTCCAATACTGATGTCTTTGATGGAGTAAAAGTACTATTCAATTTAGGAAAATGTTAATTTTGTTTTGACTTGAAAAATAACAGCTTTTATTTTTATACCCTACGAGTGACCGTACTGTCCCCGTGAACCACAGACATCAACTGACCCTTCAACGTTGTTGTTCTCAATAATCTAAGCCGAATATTTGTAGCTCGTGTCCATTCCTGGAGGACGTGAGAACTGAAGAAATCACTTGCTGATGGCCGTTGATTCAGAAGCGATACGACAATCTGGGAAATGGAGTTTATTCGATATATTCTTTTAAAACAATTAAACATTTTCTTTTACCTCTCCATGTTCCAGCGGAACTACTTTTGAGAATGAAGTGTCACAAATTACTGAATCATCCCTGGTAATTTGCTGTAGTGTTGTTCGGAAGAATTTGTCGCAATCACTTAAATAGGGGGAATATGACACTCGTTAGTTAGGTCATACAGCAATTTAACAATAATTTCAAATAAATTCAATTATTCTTACGCCGGATTCTCAGCAAAATACTGCCAAGGCTTCCAGGTCAGTCCGTTGTCAACCGATCTTTCCAAAACCCACACTCCTGGGCGTGGCGAATTGGCCATTGTGATGAAAACGTAGGCCACGTGAAATTCCTACATTGAAAAGTTAAACGTCTTTTGTTTTACATTTTTAGGGAAGTTGGATGTGCAGAGCATTAGGTATGTTTACTAGCAGGAAGATACGCTTTGCAAAACTAAATTAATATTCAAATTACCTGACCCAAATCGATTGACAAATTAACTTCGTTATACTTAATTCCTCTAGAGAGAGGCGGACTCTGCCACCATCTTTCAGACCCATCAATGGCAAATTCTGGAGGATGAGATGATAAAGGGGAGTTCATGTCACAATGATCGCAAACCTACAAATAATAGATTGTCCTTAATAGGATGGATGTGCATGGTCTATTTCAATTAATCATGAGCATTATTAATATTATTTAGCGGGCAAAATGTCATTACTCATTACCTGTCCGTGTATAATGTTATTAAACACATCCGATTCCGAGTTTGCTCCAACAAGTTTACAATACAATTCGGGCCCTTCATCTCCACAAGTGGATGTAGCTGTAATTCTCCGATTCTCAGCCAAATTGAAATACGGAGGTGTAAGCACTTCACTCAGAACTGATGGCGTTACGATAAGCAAACACCAAACCAGCCAAAGCTGGCTGTAAAGAGTCGGCGAAATCGCCGTTGTCTTTTGATTGAAATTCATTTTAGCTTTTTCACGTTTCAGTTATTCATACATGGTAAATATATTTAGATGCACTACGTCTGCACAAAATCACTGCTTAATTCTTACTTGGCCAAAATCTCTCCCGGATAAGGGTAATTTGAGACTGATTTAATTTAACTATTATTAATTTGAACACAAACTACAATATCTAAGATGTTTAGTGAGATCTTTCAACGTTTAGGTTTTACGTAACTAAAAACTTAAATTAGACAAAAATTCATATGCAAACCATTCTAAGCCAGAAGTCTGAATGCTCTCACAACAAAAAGGAAATTGCATATCACACAAAAACCCAAGCCGATGATGATGCGATGAATTCCGTTCGGCAGCAATTTTTGTCTCCATACAAAATTCTCCTTCAACAACTTTATAGCTTGTTCTTCTCACAGTTCTTGTACGTTTGTAATATTTAATTAATAAATATTTTAAGTCAGTCTTGGAGTCAGCATTTTTTATTGATTAAGCTTTTTTATTCCACTTTGACTGGAATTTGGTGTCACTCTCACTCTCACTGTTTGTACTTCTGCAGTCTTCTGATAAGGCTTCTTATTCATTCCAAACAACTTGGATAAAATTCGAGATGACCCAAGCTCATTCAAAGAGTAATGAAGTTGATCTTCAATATGAAAGGAAATGAACTGATTTCTACGAACACCCAACACAGTTTTCTTTACAAAAATATTCCAGTCAACACATATCTTATCATTGAGACACTAATATGAAAGGAAGTGAAAAAAAGTGTCCTATGTCTTCTCTCATTTTCAAGTCGCTGATCTCACCCCTAATGTTTTTCACTTTTTACTTCAACCCAAACACATTTTATCCTCTTCTTGGAGAGATTCAAAATATTACTGAGTGAACCTTGGTCAGATTCATGAATGAGATCTATTCACTAAAAGAGAATCTGTGCCGAGACGTATGAAAATAAATGAGAGTGTTATAAAGAGAGGGGCCAGAGCTATATCCATAGCTTGCGGTTCCAGTCAATTTTTCAAGACGAAGAGAAGCAAAGAAACAAAGTTATTAGATAACAGCATACATGTTGTTACGAGTGCACAAGATGATCATTTTTTGTTAATGGGAAAAAGGAAACGAGATAAAAAAAAGACTTGAGGAGAAAACAAGAAAAAATTCAAGATGAAATAAGATGCGTTCAAAAATCCCATCCCTTGCACTTGGGAAATGGATCATATTGCTTTTTACGGGGACAAAGTCTGTGCTCATCTCGTTTTTCTTCAGCTCAGAGGGAGACATCCGTACCCTTATAGGTTTTAAAATTCTTTCATTGCATTGACTGCACTTTTTAAACACATCTTGGCTCAATATTTCCCTTCTTTATATCCTTACAGTGAGATAAGATGAGCATCGAGAAGATGAAAAAATCCAGTTGAAATCTTTGGGAATGAACTTGTAGAACCACTTATACATGCTTATTGCTTACACCGAAACTCAAGTGCAAGGTGGACACTTGCACACAGTTTAGGGTTTGTTATGAAGTAAGCTTTTGTTGGAAAGGTATAATTATGATGCACTTACTATCCACCCTCAGGGCTCCTCACGAGATGCATTATGTTTCGGACTTTGGACAATTGTGCGGAGAGGAAGATAAAAAGTCTTTTTTGTGCATAGAAACCTTTGTGCATGTATACTGCATATTATTATGTAGTCTTCAGTAGACTTTAAAACTATCAAGACCATCAAGATGATGTAGAATCACTAACAAAACTGAAAATGAAAGGAATAAAAGGATGATCACGTCAGGTTTTTGGAATATTTGATGGCTAGCAAAAATTTTTGATTACACTTTCTGCTGCGATATAGATATTATCCATTTTGTAAGTGGGCAGTATTTTTTTAATCTTTGTAGATTTTGTCATACAATTGTTAAGAGTTCATTATTTATAAGCTGCGCTGTGCCTACGAGCTTTCTTCTGTGGGTCTGAAGTTTTTCTACGGGATTTCTTGGCCTCTACGTCTGCACTTGATTGTCCTTTTCCAAAGAGAGATGAAAACCAACCGCCAGAGCTTGGAACTGCGGTGTCGGTATTCGACTTGTTGACTTTTTCCATCACTTTATTCAGGACGTTTTCATCCCGATACATGGCGCGATTGCGAACTTGCGTGAAAACAAAGTCCTCTTGGACCAAATTTAAAAGGTTTGGATCACCCTCGATATCCTTGAGTAGACTAGAGTCTCTGTTTATGATAATGAGATGATTATATAATAAGTTAACAAGTTGAGTTTGACAAAATACAATTATTATGTACCCTTCTGTCCCGTGTTGAATGTTGTAGTCTCGAACTTGCTTAATATCATGTTTCCAGAAGCGTTCAAATGCAGTCCTTGTGGTGTACGGAGCAACTTCTTTGATCTAAAATATTTTGTTAAGAAAAATGTCGCAATTGTTAGATAGGAGACTTCGTAAAGAAGCATTCGTCTTTAAATATTATTAAACCTTCAGAATCAAAACTCCAGTCAAAAATATCAACACTATATTGATTAATGTCAGACACAGGCTAATCGAGCCCATTATTGCGTATTCATGTAAAGAGTTTTTGCATTGTCTGTACTCATGACCTATCCAGGGACTTGCTGATTTGCTGCCAATAATGTCATTACAGCCAATTCCAAAGGGGTTCTTGCCGCCCTTAACTTCTCGAAACGCAATTACCAAAGCCATTCCGTAAAATATTCCCTGAAATTAATTGAGAGATTGTAGCCACGCTGGAGTATTAAATAATAAGGCAAAAATACATATTTACGCAATTCACACAGGGTGGAAGCAAACTTGCCGAAATTGCTACACCTACCAAGGACCCTGCATTACCAGCAAGTATGGATAATGCAACTCCTGAGCAATATGAATAGATTACAATTTTTTACTGACTAATTAGGAAAATGATATAGTTTTACCTGCACCGCTAGGAATTGCTATACCCGCTCCAACTATTAGTTCTGATGTTTGAGTCCTTCCATACATTTCGCCAGTTGGCCACATGGTCACATTTTGCCAGGGGCCGGGGATGGGTCTCGCTTCCAGAAAAATTCCAAAAATTAAACCAATCACTAGACAAATCAGTAAACCGTACATCTCCGTTACAAGCCCTGTTTTTATTAGAGAGCAATCCCTAATCATGGCTCCGAAAGTGAAAGCCTAATATGTAGAAAAGGTAGAACTATTTACAAGTATTTATTAACTGCTTGACATTTTTTTATGAATTTTCCAAACCATGATCGGCCCCATCAAAGGCGAAACAAGCATACTAGCAATTATATTCACTGGACTGTTCTCAAGAAGACCCAACGAGGCAATAATTCTGGAAAGATATTTTAGGCTTAATAACCAAAAATATTTTGGATTTGAGTTCGGAAATCTTACGCTGCCACTATCAGCATAACAATATAGTCAAATGTGAGGATAGCATTAGATTGCACATTTTGGACTACTTGTGCCACCGTCAACCTGGCTTTAATCGATTGTACAAAATTTGACCAGCCTCCTTGATTAGTTTCGGCTTCTTCGTCAGCACTTATTCTCCTGTGTGCCTCTTGAGTAAATACGGATGTTGCACAAACGCTGTATTATTTAATTAAATCAATTTGCATTTTATAAAACTTCTATGATAGAAGCACATGATTTAACTCAAATTACCTTAAAATTGATTCATATTTCTTCCCAATTCCTAGTACATGTAGATGGTTAATGATAATGTCCGCTCTCTGCTCGCTAACGCTAAACGTTATGAGAGAAAACTGTGCATCTATCGAAGTCTCCCAATTGGCATGCAGCAACTTAAATTTTTGTAAAACATCTTCAATGTGCTATAAAAAAATATTGAATAACTTTAAGAAATGTGTATTATTTAAGTTACTTTTGCTGAGTGAACCTTTTCTAGAAATTGAGAATCGATAAGTTTAGTCATTTCAAAATCATCCGTTGAATTTATGTCTATCATAGCCAACGAAGTTGCGCCTCCAAGAAAGCCACTTGGACTCCCAAGAAGGCCACTGTTAATGGAAGTGGTTGATGCACGTTTTTTAGCTTTCTTCCGAGTATTGTCACGAGTCTTTGTCAGTTTCATAGTGTCTCTCGTTAACTGCAAAAGATATTGGCCACCACCTTTGTTTAAAGTGTATGCTTTAAGTTCATCTTTGGAGGAGGGGAGAGGTATGTCCTTAACTTGAGTTGTATTGCCAAGTTCATCTATTGATGAATTGCTTAATGTTCTCATGCGTTCTTTAAGTTCAGATTCACCTATTTCTGGGGCAGTTACAGGCGCCGCGCTGTAAAAGATGGAGAATATTACGTTGGACTTTCACTAGTCAAATAAATATCTTACACAGAGTTAAGGATATCATTCTCAATCAGACGCAGTCTCAATTCGTAATTCCTAATCGGAATAACTATCAAAAAGAGGGATCCCATCCTCGTTAGAAGTTCTTCTCGGACACAAATGTAATAAGTTAGTTAGAAGTTCTTCCCCATTTATATTTTAAAAAAAATAAGTTACAAAAAATAATGCGAGTTTAGTGATTTAAAGATGCTTTTAAAAGACAATGAGTGAAAGTGCATGGATGTGTATTAAAATAAATGTGATAGATTCGATGTGAATGAATTTCTGGATGTATGTCGATGGAAACTTTTAAGTCAGATTTTTCCTGAAAGGTGCTATCACATCGCGCTATTTTCATTGACAACGCTCGGTTGCCACCCTTGGCGCAGTGCAAAAAAGCTTGACCTTTGACCGTGTTTATTACTGGGGGTATGGAAAGGAAATGCTCGCTTCTAATCTGACGTGTGACCTTGCCATGGAATTGCTGCAACTGGGTCACACAGCTCAAGAATCATTTGCTCTCCATTCTGATGGAAATGACTTCGGAGGAGATCTTTTCAAGTGACCGGTTCAAGGAGTTGGAGCCAAATGAAGCTACGAAACTGATGGGCGTACTTTATGATTCTATTAAATCTAAAATGAATTAATTTTGCTTATGAATATTGTACAATTTATTTAAAATTCATGAAGAAGTGATTGAAAGTTAATTCGTTACAAAATCATGCATTATTATAAGAGCATCAAATTATATGCAGAATATGAGTTGTAGCAATCACCATCATTCTTATTTTTACCCAACAGAAAAAGAAGAAGCTCTTTCTTCCACAAAGCAGATATGTAAGGAAAAGAAGGCTCTGCATTCGGTACAGGAAACACGAGCTGTCATTCAGATCAGAGCACAACACAGATCAAATTAGATCAGATGTGTGGTTTTTCCTTTATCTAATTACCATTCCATATTCTAAATCTGTTTACCTTTCTGCAAAAGTCTTTCCATTAACTTTAGCAAAAGCAAGACAACTCCACATTCCATAATCTGATTATGATCATTATTTACGAGTGTATAAATCGGTGCTACTACTATCAGCACTCTTAAAAGTATTATTGTCAAGAAACGTTCAAAACCTAAAGCCTCTTTTAGTCAATCGAACAATGTCTAAGGCAGCTCTTGACCCGTTTTGGTACTCTGTCATTACATTTTGTAATGTGTCAACAATCTCACTATGTATGATTTGCAAATTGCCTCAAATCAGAGCTGTGGTGTCCTCCGGAAGTGTGAAGGGGCTTAGTTTGCAAGGTGTAATGGTGGAATTACTGGGGTAAATACTTTGTTTTAATTTAACCTGAACTGAATATGTCAGACATTCGGCATTTTTTTTAAAGTGAAATCAATTCTCTACAGGTACACCATTGTCCTTGGATATAACGTTGTCCAAAGTTATCCACTGGCGTCTTTCATGGAATATGTGTTCCTTGTCGTGCAAGACATCTTCCTACTTTTGACAGTTCTTCATTTTGTGGGACTCCTTGATGCTATGAAGATGGGCGCGATTGGATTGTATATCGCAATGTTTTATGGGTTTACTCAAGGAATTCCAAGTCATAATGTTTTGCCGTTTCTCATTGTAAGCAAAATATTTACATACTTATTATTAAAATGTGTCTAACATTTTATTTTACAATTAGAAATTCTCAACGCCATGCATGGCTTCCAGTAAAATACTTCAATTGAAGGCTATTTGGGAGACGAAAAACTCGGAAGCTGTTTCTGTCACTACTTGGTTAATCGCTGCGTATACTTGCATTTGTAAGAAAATGAATTCAAAATTGTCTGAATTGTGTACCTGATTATTAATCAATTAATTTATTGCAGCTCGAATAACCACCAATTTGTTGCTGACGGGCGATGTGCCACTTTTGATTAATTACTCGATAGGACTTGTTCTGAATACTTTGGTTATTGGTTCAGCCCTGTACTTCCGAAAGCAAACAACTGAAACTCCCACTACTACTCCTTCCAAGCAAAATGCTCCAAAGGCATCAAATGACAATGAGAAAAAGGACAAGAAAAAAGAATAGTCTGAACAATTTCTTTATTACATTTAATCAAATGTTTAAAAATGACATTCCAGTATAGTGACCGAAGAAAGTACAATTACGAATAAAAATACTCTAGACTTGGATCAAGTACCTAAAAACTATAAGGCATAATATTTTGATTCATTCCTTGAAAATTATTTACAATTTGCTGTGCGAAACTTTGCATTTATCCAAGATGGACGTTAGCTTCGGTGAGATATCGGCTCAAGAAGGTCTGGGCTTCGGGAGGCATGCTACTGGTCAATGGAACCAACTTTCCAGGTGCTGCCACACTAACTTTTCCTAGACTCTGGGCGAGGAATATCTTGGCATTCGGAACGGCATCTAAAAATTATTAAAATGCAGTTTATTTTGCTCCATACGGTTAAGAAAAGCCTTTGCTATTCCATTGGCTGGTTATTAAAGCGTTACCTTTCAAAGGATCCACTTCCGGTTTGCCTGCAAAATTCAGTCTGGAATATGAGGATTGATAGCCAGGAGTATCCTCAATTTCTACAAAATGTTCGGCTTCTGGGATTGTGTTGTCTTCGGGCATTTCAAACAGTCTAATCAAGGAAGTCAACAACGGAGCCCTGTGAATAAAAAATAATAAATGATTAGTTATCTGACATTGGTCAAACAGCAAAAAGCTTCTTTGAGCCACTAACCAGTACACTGCATACTCCCCATTCAGCATTACTTCAGGCGCCTCACAGAGCAATTTGGTAATTCCAACTGCACATATTTTCCTTTCAATATTTCCAGAGACCTTCTGCACTTCAGCGATAAACAGACGATCCAAAACTTTTGCCATAAACTTATTTTCAATGCTGTCAATAGTCGTGATGAAGACTGGAGCTCCATACTTGTTAATGAAAACACTAAAGTACACCAAAAGGCATTTCACGAATTTCGTTGTCTTAGACGATGTAAGCCTTTGGAACAAGAGGAGAAAGATGGGCCGTAAAAATTGTTCCATCACGGCTCTTTAAAAAATCAGAATCAATAATTAACTTTCAATATTTTCAGTAACTAACCTCTAAATAATCTTGTGATTTTCCCAACTTATTTAAGACAACTTACGGTGGCATATTTTCAACCAAACCCTGCACAATGTAAAATCCCTCATGATCATTCGTTTTGGATGCTATAAGTTTCTGGAAAACTCCCAAGAGTGGGTTCTGAAATAACAGAAAGGGTCAA
>JAHZMU010001359.1:0-12080 GCA_027743725.1 Rambutsinella grinnellia | reverse complement strand
CATGCGACTCAATTTCCTCTATTTTTCATCTGGATATAATATGGAATGAAAAATGTATAACGATTTATAACTTATGTTATGATTCTGTATAAAAATGATAAAATGGAAAGCATTTCTACACGCTACCAAAGAGTGTAGAGTGGATGATTTCGGTTTCCTCCTTTTGAGTAGCTCACTTATTCACTCCTCGATGAAGATAAGTAATGTAATGGGATGATTACACGATACTCCTTAGAAGCCGGGTAGACCCAGGCATTTTTTTCCCTCCCTAGTGAGCACTTCAAACCCAAGTATTCTTTTGACCAAGCTCTTCTCTCATGATAAGGCATGTTTCCTTTTTTTTGATCATCAAATAAACTCGTAATATTTGTAAATGATCCAAAAGGAACAAAAAAAACCTGATGGGGAAGAAGAAATAAGGAGATGAGTTTGTAAACTTAAAAGGGATCCTTGTATTTACCTAGTGAGGCTATTTTGCTTTTTACACAAGCCAATTCATTTTCATAAGCTGTTATTATTATTTGAATTGGGGAAAAAGTCTAGAGAGTAGAATTGGCAATCTCTTTCCAAAAAGTATAGGTAAAAGGTAACCTTTTTGACCAAAGTAAGTGCATTACGTTTCCTATCATTTTTTCCACTTCTAGCAACTAATATTACATACATGAAAAATCAAACGAATCCATCCACCCGTTTCATCTCCGGGGAAGAAAAGTATCTTTTTTTATTGAATAAAAAGGGAAGAGTAAGCTACTTTCGTTGTAGTGACGATGATATACAGTAGCTTGTAGAGAAGAAAAAGTCTACATCATTTTATTCTTCAAATAGAGAGAGAGAGAGGAGCTGACTACCTTGAAAAAATAAATTGCTCTTCTGCTCGTTCCTTGTCGTTATGATACGCTGAAAAGACTCCTTTCATCTCCCATTCCGGGCAAGTGAAAAGGCTTTTTTACCCATTTTTCCGTGGTTCGAAGACGAAGCCTCGCTCCTATTTTATGTACCTTTTCGGAGTGAGTAAATGTGAACATGATGAAAAGGACATGAGAGGAACTCTCTCTCTCTATCTGATCTATTCACTACACGAGTGGAGAACGCTCTCCTGCTACTGCGTTAAGGATTTTCCAACCTTAGGGTCGGACTTGGATTGCAACGCCTTCCTCTTGTTCATTTCGGGCTGAAAAACCAATCGCAATGTGAAGGGAAACGGGTCTCTCCATTCCTCTCATTCACTACCCGCTGTTGGGCAACTCTGCATGGGAGAATCAAGAATCCTCCCTTTTCTCTCTTTTCACTCTTGATGCTCTCTCCCCGTTTTCACTATCTGCTCTTTTCTCAAACACTGCAATCACAAGCCTGCTTCTCTACCAGCTATTTCTATTTCCCTATATAAAATATCATCTTTCTCTGGCTCATTTCTCTGTCTCATACGCACTCTGAATGAGGTGAGATGTGGAAGGTTATAATTATTATAATAATAATGGTAGCTCCCGATTTCTGTGGATGATATGGGGTGTAGTGCTACCATCAACCACCGACTTTATGCTTTTTTCCATCTTGACAATCAGCTCCCTGGTTGTTTTCACTATTCATGTGTCACCAGAAAAGTATGAGCTGTCTAAAACATTATCATTTGCAAAGTATTCCCTAAATATTTCTTTTTAAAAAGACTTCATCTCCAAAAGTTTCTATTCTCATTTCTTTTCTTTAGAGAAAAAGATTTTGATATGAATATTTTTTTGGTGAAAGAATGACATTAACGAGACTGCTCCACACCTCAACACTCTTGATGAATGGGACGGTGGTTGGGTATATTAAAAATTAATATTGAAAAAGGGAAGCTGCTTATTTTAACTTTATCGAAACAGTTTTACTCACCTGAATCCTCAACTTCGCTTTACCCCAAACACTCTAAGCAGATGGAATCATTTGCTCGTGGATAATTTTTATATCATCATTATACCCTCACCCCCTACAACGTCTCTTTGTAATTGTTAAAGCCTCTTTCCACTTCTACCACTTGGAGATAGCCGGGGAATCCTCATTTCACATTTCATTGAGAGTGACACTGGCAGAGATATATAGAAAGAGAAAAAATCCTCATCTCTATTTGAAACAGGGTATTCATATGGCTGACAGAGTCACTCCCTCCGGAGCTCTCCGTGTTTTGCCCATTTCGCTGCAAACAATGGAATGAGCATTTTACAATCTGGGCAATATGGTCATAGACTTTTAGGAGGAAGAGCCGTTACTTATGTGAGAGGAAGTGTATAGCTTTTTGTTTATAAATTGCAATGAAACGGTCCTCTCCACATAATCATTTATAATCCCCGGTGTGATCACTTTTATAGAGCCGTTACGTCTCTGTGAGAGGAAGTGTATAGCTTTTTGTTTATAAATTGCAATGAAACGGTCCTCTCCACATAATCATTTATAATCCCCGGTGTGATCACTTTTATTAAACTCAAAATCCACCACAAGTCTGTTATTGATGACGGTTGCAAAACCATGTGAACAGCGGGGGATATTGGACCACATCGTGTCTGCTCACTTTTAAAAATGTTGAGTTTTTAATCAAAAAATATTTAACTTCAGTTAAGAATTTTTCAATCTTTTAAATATTTTTCCAAGTATTTTAAATAAATTTATTTATTTAAGGATAAAAGTTGTCATTCAAATAAAAAATTATCCTCCAGCTCTTTTTCGCTAGATTTGTTCAATGGAGCTGAACCAATGGGATTATCAAGTCCCAAACATGCTGTCATCGGTGTCCCCCTTGTTTACAGAAACGGAATGAGATTCACATCAGTGAGGAGAAACTGATGATTTTTGTCGGAAAAAAATATTCAAAAGATCCCCATGGTTCATTAGACATTAGTGATGCCGCCCTTGTTTAGCGGTGGCTGGTTGCGGCTTGTAAGAAATCTGAAGAGATCATTAGATCCCAGATAGTAATTACTAGCATACTAATTACATCCTAATTAGAGGAAATATAGATGTTATTGCAAATTACCTCTGTCAAAAGGGTCACTTTTATTCTGTAAACATCATTTTCTAGAAATTCTCTAAACATCTCAATTTTTTTTTCTAAAAAGATTCTTTCTTCAAAAAACATTTTCCTTCCAGAAACGATTCTCTACAATCTTCCCTGAGCGTTCTTTTTATAAAGAAGATTAGAATCCACAATCACCCTCGATTCCTTCCTCAAACGTCAGCTCAATCATGTAAACTGGGGTTGACGAGATGCTCTCGCTGAGCAATCCACCTTTTCTCCTTTAAGCTCCTCGAAAGTAATTCCCTGATATTTTCTGAAGATGATCATGTTATTGATTGTCGATGTGTGATGTTGTTGATCTCCATGTATCTATTTAAATATGGAAGGATCAGTGACAGGGGGCACAACTGGTGAACAGGATTAGTCATGTTGAACAAATTGAAAGATATTTCCGAACAGTTTAGATCAAATATGAAGGTAATAATCCTCACAGAATGAATGGAGATTGTACATTTATGTAATTCTTTGGGGGGAAAACTAGAATGGGATATGCTACAATGAGTTTTTACATCCAATATTACACATCCTCTTTGAAAAAGCTCATCCATCAGGGAGAAGTTCAATGTTAAATGAACATGTTCATCCAAAGCTGATCTGATTTGATGTGATAGTTGATCGCTCATTATTGTGCTTCAGCCTCTTTCCCAAGTCATAATTGAGGTTGAACGATTATTGCCCCACTGTCATGTCTCAATTAAGTCTTTGGCATTCCTTCCCGAATGAAAATATGAATGAAAAAAAGCTTAAAAGATGTACCTTTTTATGTAGAAAGTTCAAGTAGCTGATATTTTAAAGCCTAAAGATTTTTATGCTAAAATAAGTTGTACTTTTTTCATGTTTGTAGTTCGGATTTTTTGATTGAATTCCATAAAAAGGTAGTGAGCATTATGCGGGGGCAGTACTTATTGTTCAAGAATGAATCGAACATTTCTTAAAAGTTGTAAACAAGTAGTTAACAAGAGCAAAAGAATTCAAATACCCCTTTTGGGCTTTCAGCCGCTCCTCAATCCCTTCGAAGGTATTCATAGACAGTTCTTCTATTGTTATTGTCAATAAGGCATTAAACGATTATCGATATGATGTGTGTCGGCATAAACAGCTTAAAGTATCCAAAAGAGTAGAAAATGAGAAAAAGGTGGTTTGTTTCCCTGGACATCGGGGAGATGATCAACTCCTTTAAATAAAATCCTTTAATCCTTTTATACTCATCTTTGCTAAGATGCTAAGCCTTGTAATCTCATTCAAAAGTAAATAGAAAGAGATTGTTTGTCGAATCTTAAAGGAAAAAATTAGACAGCAGAAATATTTGGAAGCTGAATAGTAAGCGATTCAAATTCAGACATTCCAGTAAAAAAGTATTCATTTTTTATCATTTTATCCCACTTATCTCATTGACAGATCACTATCTGTTGTCACCATTTCTAAAATATATTTAACTTTGTAACAGAAACTGAACATTTGTTACAGTTGCCCTTGAGGGAACCCCAGGTATCTATAAAAATCTCGACGAGTGTTAAAGTACTCGTGAATGACAATGACTTAATGCATAGTTGAAGTGGGCTATGTTGCAAAATGATTTTTTTAGATATATTTAATTGTACTGCAGCTGTAAAAGCTGCACAACTATTGCCTATTGAACAAGTAGTATTTACCCCAAACAATAAGTGGGTAATGGAACGAGGATAAATGTCAAACTGTTTCCGAAAATCCCTCTTCAGTTCTTGTCCTCCGCTTATTATCATAATAATGACTTCTCCCTTGGATAATATCACGCGGTTAATGGCACTAGAAATTGTTACAAAAATTGCTTTTCGGCCCAACTCTCGAAAGCTTTTAACAAGCCACTTTCGATAGATATTACACCTCCATAATAATATTAAGATTGGGAATGTAGTAGGTTAATAATGCTTTTGATTGATATTCCAATATAAAA
This sequence comes from Rambutsinella grinnellia, assembly GCA_027743725.1. Classification (NCBI taxonomy): domain Eukaryota; kingdom Metazoa; phylum Arthropoda; class Collembola; order Entomobryomorpha; family Entomobryidae; genus Rambutsinella; species Rambutsinella grinnellia. The sequence continues at coordinate 7,098 of JAHZMU010001359.1, read as the reverse complement.
TATTTTTTGTTATTATGAGAGGAATCTTGCATATAATAACTAGTTCTAGAGACTAGACGAATGTTCCAGGAGCAATTTGATTCTGTTTATATTTGAGATGTCTAAGCTAATGCCATATAAACAGTCTATTCATAATCCTTTGCATCTCACAAGCTCTGGAGTAGGAAGATGAAAACTTCCACCCAACTCCATCTGCACATTATCCCCAACAATGACTGCGTAAGTCTGGAAACATATCCTGGGGCCTCAGAAATATAAATGAAATGCAATCAAATTAAACTAAATAAGCTAAAAGCTACATTCAATTTTATTCCTGGATAACGCATCTTATTAAAATACTATAAAAAATGGCTTAGTGGGAATCCAGTGCAAAAACTTGCTCTATTTTTTACAACGCACATATTTTAGCGATCTCATTCCTCCTCTGACGAAATAATAAACGATGTCGCATCCGTATACATTATCTTTTTTAGGGTAGGCCGCGTTACATAAAGCGCATCCTATTAATTATATTGACATACCCTAATTTACTATACGCACCTGCTTCACTCCTCTAAAAGTTGAGGTGACGAGATGGCGACGCGTCTTCCCTAACCCACTTCTGGATGGCTGAACAAACCGCAAAAAATGGCAAACGTAGGGGCTCTCCTTTGAACGAATCCTTTTATGTTGTGCAATAAACGATTGGAGATAAACGCCCCTATGCAAACTAAGTATGACATCTCATCTATCTTAAAATGGTCAATTTTTTTCATTAATTCCAGAAAGTTCATTACAAGTAGCTCCCTTTGTTCGGTGGGATGATGTTAAAAACGAATGCGTTTTGGGCAGGGCGCAGATCAATAATCTTCAGATCACATTGAAATAAAAATTCCTTCAGTATTCTTGACAAAATAGCAAAGGTGGATAAAAACTATATAAAATTCAGTCCACCACCTCTTGGACAATTATAATTTTTTGCTACTAATGACGTATTATATCAGAAGTTCTACCTTTTCATCCACCTCAACTTGTGGAGAGCCAAGTAGGAAAAAAATGCGTTATGAAAGCCAACACTTTTGACGCTGGACAAGAATTCTTCCGAGTCCAGAAAAGAGGGGCGTTGGAAAATCCTATTATAGCAGGACTATATAAAGAAAATGACCCAATTATTTCAGCATCAGTCGCATTTCATCAAGCATTCTTGTGCAAACAACTTGCAACAAAACAACCCAAAAAAACACCAAAATGAAGGTAATGGAAACAAAGGAATTTGGATTCTCAAATCGAAAATTTTAGTGGAGTTATTTGTGAGTGATTAAGTGTGAAATTAAAATTTATTTCTTTTCTATCCAGGCCGTCATTGCTGTCCTCTGCTTCGTTGCTGCTGCCAACGCTGGTGTCCTCACCCACGTTGCCCCAGCTACCGTCATCGCTCGTGCTCCATCCCTTGACTCTGCTGTTATCCAAAGTGACCGCATCGGAGGAAACTTTGCTTATTCCGTTGCCGAATCCCACGCCCACGTTGCCCACACCCCAATCATCCAACACGTTGCCCACACGTTGTCGCAGCTCCAATTGCCAGAACTGTTGTCGCTGCCCCACACCACGTTGTCGCAGCTCCAGCTTTGCACTTGGCTGCCCATCACGTTCACTCCATTGGAGCTCCAGCTGCCACCGTCAGAATCGCTTAAATTCCTCTTGTATAAATTTGCTCACTTCAAAAATATGAAATATTAAATATTTTTTCTACCGAGTTTCTCCAATTGGTTAATAAACTCATTTTCTTTATATTAAAAAAATCATACATTTTCCCATAGTATTTTACTAACTCATATTCCAAAAAATCCATTCATATTCCACGAAAACAACTCCAAATCAACTTTTGCTCCATTTTTATCCCCAATCCTTATCATTCCATGAAACTGCGCAGTAGTCAGACTCCAGCACATTCCAACTTCATGACGCTTTTTATCTTCCAAACAAAGACTTGTATGAAATATACACATTTTTTCCTCTCATCTAGCCCCATCCATACTTTCCCATGTAAACCTGAGAAAAGGCGGGTGCTCCAGATGATTCAAAAATCTGTTGTTTTACAGCTACTATTTCTCTCCTCAAAGAAGAGCGAAATAGGCAATACCAAAGTTTGGAGACAACGTCAACGTTTTTATTTGCGTGCAATTAGTTAATTGCGCAATTAAATTTATTTACTGATTTGTGCCTTAACATCAACATTATTTGCCTTAGGAGTAGTTTGTAATAGGTAGATAATTTTTTTTAGGAAAAGTTTGGCATCGACGATAAGGCCAAGGCCTGATCTTGATAAATGATTAGGAAGGAGGGCGTCAGTTAGTTTAGGAAAAATGGTCCATCGCTGTTGCATCTCGTCATGTGGGATGAACGTGAGGGTTGTGGAGGCGAAAGGCTTATCTTATCATAAATTCCCGACAAAAGAAGCAATCAAGGATCAATGGGTGCAGGCCATCATTCCTCATTTGGATAAGCCAGAATCGTTCAAGATTGTGCCGAGATACACGCGAGTGTGTTCGAGACACTTTCGCAAGAAGGATTACTGTATGGATGCGAAGAAGAGGGCGAGATTGAATACGAGTAAGTTGAATTAGATGGGTAATTATTTTTGGGATGATTGATTAATGAGGGTTTTGATGACTTTGAAATAGATGCTGTCCCTTCGGTATTTCCTCGGAAGAATACTCCGCTGGTGGTCCAGAGTGTGCTACCCGGTAGCCCAAAGTTGACTGCTAAGAGCTCGCCAAGCACAGAAGCGGTACCTGGATTGGAACAGTCATGTTCGAAAGTGGGGATGGTGAATGAAGAAGGGGTTGAGTCTACTACGGCTGTACATGACGCAATAAATGAAGGTGTGGAGATAAAATGTACCTCTGTAGTGGAGCTTGTGAAAGAGAATTTGGATGAGTTCCTGGCGTCATCGGAGCTTGTGATTGAATCGGCGACGATTCAAGATGACCATTTAGTCTTGACTGTAATGGACAGTGTGTCGAGGTCGCCACCGGAGGGAGAGTCTTCGTCTTTGAATAACTCACAATCAGATGATCAATCGTTTATAATGCCTGAACCCCCAGATGATGGAGCGGGAGGAACGAAGCGTAGGAAGAGGAGAAAGTGGAATAGGACAGCGTTTGCGAGGCCAGCCAAGGGCAAGAGGAAATCTTTGGGGAACAAGTTGGAGCCTAGTGTGGATGAAGATGGTGATGATGATGAGGAGGAAGATGAGCCGGTGGGGGATAGGAAATATTCGCTTTCGATTGAGAATCGAAGTCAGAGTCAGAGTGAGACGGATGAGAATGACTCGCTGAATAACGTAACGCTAATTCTATCAGATTTGCCTCACCAACCGTATCATCAAGCGGCTTCCGATGAACAAGAGCTACTGCAAAGCATTCAGGCGGTTAGCTTGAGATGTGTTGGGGATGATGGAAACGAGCTTCATTCTGTCACCGATGACCAACTTAACTTGAATAACTTACATTTGGTTCCAGCATTTCTTCATCATCACTCTAGTGAGGAGTCTTTGTTTTCGAACGAATCTCATTCCCAGAATGTCAGCAATCGTGTGGAGGACTTGGCTGTTACGCAACATGATGTAGGAACTGAGGACGATTCTCTTAGATTTGAATTGGTAGACTTAAGGATTGATCCGGATGTGCCTCCAGTCCAACCTCCAACCTACTTGGACATTGATGAGTTGGCGCATCAGTTGAACTCTTCCCTCTTCACAGATGGAAAGCTGCCCTTGTTCAATTTTGACAGTTTGAATTTGGCCTCAGAGACCCCTCCGGATTTGAACCTGGGAGATGAGCTGTTGGTGACTGTAGACGTAAGTGTTGATAAGGAAAAGGGAAATTCCAAGGAGAAAAAATCAAACTCTAAAACTTTGCAGACTGAAGAACCAGAAGAGAAAGAAAAAGGTGCTTACAAAAAATATTTATAAAGCATTTATATTCATCATTTTTATTTTTGTCTAAATCATAACTTGTATCTTGTACAGGCACTCGCAAACCTAAAAGTCCGAGATTAAAAGCAAAGACTGGAAGCGAGGCAAAGAAGCCAGCGGAGAAGAAGTTGAAAGGAGTGACTAAACGACCAAAGAAGGATAAGGCTGCTGGAAAGTTTTCCGTGGAGCGATTCAAGAGCTCTGACAAAGACATCGAGTATTACACCGGTTTTAATTCGTATCGAAACTTTGAAGCCTTCTTCCGTTCTCTTGAAGCATACATCGAGAGGTTGTGCATTACTGATGCAACGTATGGTGTAAACTGTTTGGTAAGTAAATAGTCAATGTTTATTCCAATGGAATAATTCCATTAAACTTTTGTGCAAAATTCTTAAAATTAAAAATTATCCATTTATTTTTCTCCAGCCTAACACATCCGACTGCTCTACTCCAACTGGTGAAAGCAGCTCCACATCGATTGTCAGCAGCACCGACACTCCAAAGAAGCGACCATGTCAAGGCCGGTCAATGAGTCGAATCAATGAGTTATTCATGACTATCATCCGACTCAGAAGGAAACTTCCTGAGAAAGTCTTAGGGCACATGTTTTTCATCTCGCAACCAACCGTTTCCAGAGTGGTCAGAGCGTGGACAGTACTCTTATGCAAGATCATCGACTCATACCCAGCCGAAAGCTCCGTGAACGCTGCAGCTTACTCCGAGCATAGTTATCCAAGTAAGGGCCTCGGCATCCCAGACGCATTTCGGGATTTGTTTTACAGTGATCTGGCAAAATCTATCGTTGTTACTTCTCTATACCCAAAAAAGGTCAAGTCTAAGTCTAAGGCTAATGCTGGTAAGGCTAGTAAAGGCAAATCGAGTGTTTAGCACTTTCCCGCATGAGTTTATTGTACGTACAAGTATAAGCAATGGTTTTATGCTTATGTCAAACGAGGTTATGGTAAAATACTATATGGCAATATAGTAATCAATGTATACTCCGTACTCGTATAGTTAATCATTCATTTATCATTAGTTAGCAAAAATGTTTGCGTTTCTTTAGCTCTTTTATGTAGAGAAATGAAAATGTTCGTATTAGGTTGCTGATCGGTGAATATCGCAATATTTATCAAATAATTTAAATGAAATAAATACCGCCTTAAACCTATTTCAATTTAGATGATTGTAAAATCATTTTTATTAAAAAAGAAAACATTTCTGATTTTTTATATCACGCCAAAGCATATAAATCAATATGGCAAATATCACAATGACACAAATGTACGCGAAATTCTGCTCACGTTGTAAGCGCAAGTAGAATCTGTCTGTAGGTTTGAGACTGTAGCTAGGGCTAAATTTCAGGTTTTAATTTTGGCTTTGATTAACGAGAAAAATTAGCGTTGTCACCAAGTCAAAGGGTATGGAAAGGTTGGTTTTCAATCCTCTTTACAAGTTTAACTATTTATTAATTCGACAAATGCCGATAACCATCTCGTTAAGCAAAGCCCAAAAGTTTCCTCACTATAAACGAAGTTTGTATTCTTTCACGGCGTAATAATAATCAGTCTCTTCGTCAATCTTTTTCATACTCAGCAACTGAATACTCATGACCTGCTGCGTTCCAAAATTGGCATCTTTAAAATTTCTCCATACGTCTGGCTTGAAGATGGTGATTTGCTAAGAAATCGAATTTCTTTTAAAATGTTTCGTTGGAAAAATGATTTTGAATGTAAAATATTACCTTCCTTTCCTCCTCCCGAGCTTTATACAAGTTGCAGATTGTCATGTGTGGTTGGAAAGGCCTGGAGTCAATATTAACCCCGAAAGATTTAAATGTATCTCGGAACACATTTGAGATAACCGTCATATAGTCGATTTGGCTTGGTTCTGTTAGTTTGGAGAAAAGTATCTGTAAAATTCAGAAGAATAATTTATGAAGAGAGTTTTTTTTGGAAATCATAAAGAATTTATTCACTACATTATCCCCAAAATTGCCTAGGCCACCAACTTCCAGGTTAAATTGCCCATCAAGTCCTAATTCTTCAAGCTTTTTCGTGCTAGCTTCGAAAGCTCTTTTTGCCCTGAAAAATATTTCGATTAGGTTTTGAAAAGAAAAAATATCCAAAATATCAAATTTACTTGGCATGATCGCCATAACCAGAATCCCTTAAGCGCATCACGAACAATGTAAAATGGAGCCTGTTCGTCGGCGTCATCGCACGTGTCCACAGCCAAGAACTGTAAGGATTGGGCATGGACAAAAGTGCCGGTCCTATTAAAGACAGTTGAATATCCTCCACTTTCGATGCAACCTATAAAATAATTATTTGTAAAAAGGTCTGTGTAACTTTTAAAAAAACTTACGTCTTCATTGCAGATTTTTACAGCAACGAAATGTGTGGGTTGCATCTTGCCCCGATTTCTCACTATTCAGAACTTCTGGAATTTACTGAATTGCTGCTCACACTTTGTCATCGACTCTACGTGCTCCAAATGAGTTGGGGTAGATATCAAACTCGGTATTCCGCCTTCTTTTGGTGCTTTTGCTAGGTCAGCTTTACACGTTTTCGCAGCTCACAAAACGTTTTTCAACGCTTAAGCGTCTCTTCATATCATCTTTCTATGAAACTGCTTCGTTCAAGCATACCAATCCTGTTTTACTCTAAATTATCATCTTATGATTAGATAATGGGAAATGAATTTTAGTTAAGTAAATCGTCAATTGTCTCATTTGATAAGTGTCATAGTCATTTTCTTGTCTCCATAGAATTTTCATACAAGAGGAAGTTCTATTTTCGCATTGCATTGTCATAACAGCTTCATAACTCTCTCCTTCATTCATGAATCATTTGAAACGGTGCACTAGCCACTGCATCCTCCTCCTACAACAGCTAAACCAACATAGAAAGAATTTTGTACGAATATCCCATCTACCATCCCATACCAGAGATGGGCAAAAAACAAACGCATTTCACAACAGTTCAGAGTTTCATTTTACTCGTACGAAAATCTCCTCATTTTTACTCTTGAAACCAAATCTATTCAAAAATAATTCTATTGGAAATCGTTTTAAATGATTATACCTTCGTCTTCTATTAGGGTCAAGTCAAACAAGAGGAGACGAACTCTCCTGAAGTCCT
>JAHZMU010001358.1:0-10109 GCA_027743725.1 Rambutsinella grinnellia | reverse complement strand
GATGGAATCGTTATTTTAGCGTGCAGAAATCTTGAAAAGGCGCAGGCATCCCTCGACTGGATACGACGAAGGACTGCAAAAGGGCAACTTGTACTAAATTTGCTAAAAATATATTTCTTTTTACATATAAGCGTTTTGAATATATTTTTATTACTTTTAGGTTTGCATGAAACTCGATCTCAATTCACTCGAATCAGTGCACAAATTTGTTAAGAATTTTAAGGCCAAGTATGACCGGCTTGATATTCTCATCAATAATGCGGGCGTCCTCTTCCTTCCGGAAGAGAAGAGGAAGACATTAGATAATTTTGAGATCCACATGGGTGTAAATCATTTATCGCATTTCTTGCTAACTAATCTTTTGCTGGAAGAGTTGAAGAGAGCTGCACCCAGTCGGTTAGTATAAATAAAATTTGCTTATTAAAATTACTAATATTTTGAAATCTTTTCAGGATAATTACGGTTAGTTCTGTTGCGCACTCCTGGGCTAAATTTAATGTTAATGATATGATGGGAGAGAAAGAGAAAGTTGTACCAAAACCTCCACTTGTGCCTTGCGACCAATACAAAATGGCTAATGCTTTATTCTCTAAGGAATTAGCTAAGCGTTTGAAAGGAACTGGTGTCACAACATACGCATTATGCCCAGGATATGTTTCTACAGATATGGGTTGGGAGGTGAAAGGAAAGGCAGCTTTCATTATGAAGCCGTTGGAGCCTCTAATTCGTTTCTTTTTAAAGACACCGCAAGAGGTTGGTCACATAACTAAGCTTGATATTAAGCTGGTTTATAAATTAATGCTAATTTTAAATTAGGGTGCGCAAACAATTATCTATTGCGCTTTGAATAAAAGTCTCGCGCATGAAACGGGCGAAATGTATCAAAACTGTAGTTATTGGGATCCAACGGAGAGGGTTCCTCTGAAAGATGATGATGCAAAACAATTGTGGGAAGAAAGTGCAAAACTTGTTGGATTAATAAAATGATTGTTAAAACGTGTGCTTTGTTTTTATTTCAATTTTTGGCATACATCAAGTACTCTTTGTAATCATACCCGAACAGGAGAAAGTCTAATTTGTACTTTTCATAAAGCTCTTTAACCTGCGCTTGCGTCAACTGACCAAAATACTTTTTAGTCACTTCTCGCCTATTGGATTCTTCAATTGTGGAATGGCTCCACCTCGGCTTTAATAAATCCTGCAAACCAGCTTTCTTAATAATATAACTTTGGTCACGAAAATAAGTCTCTGTTTTTGCAATTATTGTATAGTCAACCAGGCATGGTGTACAAGAGTGATAAGCTGAAAGCCAATGGTCATCTGCATACTGAACTAAATCTGTCTTTATAATATAGCGCACAAATTCTTCCCATGTTGGTTCAACTTTTTGTATCGAAAAGTCCTTTCTGAACTTTTTGACAATTTGTTTCCCATATTTTAAATGATAATGGTGGGTTCCGTGTTCCTTTCCTAAAAATCAGAAAGTAAATGTTTTATCATTTCTCCCTTGAAAATGGCATATGAAAATTTATACCAGATGTGGAATCCTCCAACTTATCTCTATACGCGGATAAAAGCCTTTCAAACGGATGCCTAACGACAAGTAGCTTCAACGCTTTATCGATTTCGTGTCGCTTGAAATTGTCCGACTCGCCGTAAACCTCGCGGGCCCAAACGCTTAACTGTTTTGGAGGGTGTTGAATGACTTTGTCAGGGAAGCCTGCTAGTTTCATCATATTCTGGAGCCAAGAAGTGGAACCCGCTTTGTAGACTGGACACCACAGGATTTTCTTATCCCTTTCATATCAAAAGTGATTTGAAAATCTAGAGATACAATAAATCAATAAATCTCACCTATTCCAAAAGTAATAAGAGAAGAGTGGCGTCGGTGGCTCCTTGATATTAAAGTCATTTGAGTTATTCTCATATTTGAACCGACCTAAATGATACTTTTTGCAAAGTCTCGTAACATTTAATAATCTCTCGTCTATCTCTTTTTCAGCAGTTGCCAGCTCATTCTGACCTAGTTCATGAGATTTTAAGCTCAAATGTTGAGTTAGTGCATTCAGAATTTTTTCATTCTCGTGACTTTTTAAAAGAGGAATCACTGCAACTTTACAGTAGAGGAGAAGTACTATACAAATAAATAGGAGAATTAAAACAATTGATATACTTTTAATGTGTTTAACTGACATAGTGAATTAGTAAGTTATTTTTGACTAGGAATGACATCTTGAACAAACGTAGGCATATATATTCTACGTTTCAAATGAATTGAGTATTTTCTTTTCTCAGATGATCTTAAAAATGACAGGTGTAAAATGTGTGGCTGATATCCAGAAAGACATTTGCCCGCTGGCCATTCTTTAATGATTCAAAGATACCTTAAACTAGTTTATGCAGTAAGATGCACACATGAATTTCGGATATTTGGTCTCATGTAAATACATACTACATGCGCCTATCACATTTTTTAAAAGATGCATGCAACTTTGTGAGAAGATGAAGTCAACAAAGATCAACAATCCTTAGCGTCTTTGGTCGCTGCAGTTGCAGAGCTGGTCAACTCTCCAATAGGAAAAACTATTCTAATATTGTTTTATTCACAACCACGTAATTTATTCTTTGCTAGATTAATTATTATGATAATATGGAGTTGAGTAGTAGAAAGAAGTACAAATAGATACAAAAGACTTTGGTCTAAAAAAAGTTAAGCTGTTAGTGATTGAGCCTGAGAAAAGTTTGCATTCGCTTAATTTTCAAACTAGTACGGCCACCTTTGGTGACATCGATCATTGTGTCCGATCACATACCCATTGGGACAGATTTTGGGAAAGACTAGAATAGTTTCTTGTGTCATTGCAGCTTCAATAATTGGTGCAGCATCAGCAGACGTATCCAGTGACATTGAGGAAAAAACAATGCTTGCAAACAGGACCCAAACCAAATCAAATATTTTTGCTGGTATCCTAAAAAAGGAAAAGAAAAATATTTAAAATCTTACTAAACAGTTCATAAGAACTATGTATTTAAAACTGCTGAAATTTTCAAATATTATTGCCAATAGCTTACATGTTTAGGGCTAGAATTTGAATTTGAATCTATTTGAATCTCACTGATTTGCTAAATAATTTTTTGGTGAACTGGAAGAGATAAGTATTCAACTATTTCAAGATCTCGACCTTATTGCTGAAGTTTCAGAGTCTGACTCAATCAAAGTAAATTCCGTCTTTATATACATAAGATCCGAAAAGAATTCTTGGTAGGCATAATCTTTTCTTTTTCATTTGCCCTTCATCCAGTGAGCATGACATGATTGCTCAGAAATAAAAGGATAATAATTATACCGTTATGCTGGATGACATCAGTAGACACATATCCTGAGTCGTTAGATAAGGTATATGGGAAGCATCTGTAGATATTCTAGAATCAAAAGTTGATGTAGAACTTGAAATCATAAGGTCAAAGTTAAATTTTTAAAACAATGGATCATGTTGCATAACCAGCAGCGCAATTCCTCCATATCAATAAGCAATCTAATATGAAAACCTCTCAACAAATATGCAAGTCTTTAGAGAACATTTCCAATCATGTGACAATTTCATTAGCTCACGAATCGCGAAAATGTTCCCCGAGAAAAATTATATAAGATATATACACTGCAATTGAATTGCTATTCATACCTTTTATTTCTCTGTTTTGGCTGACGCAAATTAATTTCTTATCAATTTTCTTTAACTGGGTCATAAGAAAGAAGATGACATGACATAAATGACATATGCATTATCTGAAATAAAAATATTATTAAATTTATGATTATCCGATAATTTTCTAAGAACAGTGTCAGGAGTCAGGACGAGCCTACATTCTTTTTTATAAACGCAAGCAAATTGTTTAAAGGTCAAGTTTCCATTCATCTCACAAGTTCACCTNGCAAGCAAATTGTTTAAAGGTCAAGTTTCCATTCATCTCACAAGTTCACCTTAGCATGATCTCAGGATAGTGACAGTGGCACACGATTATAAACGTGAGACGCAAGGGGTTCCATGTGCGTTTTTAGCTCATTCATGAAAATGAATATATTTGAACATTTTTATCACCTTTTCGGAAATCATATAGGTGCAGTTTCTGTTTTTCTAATTGGATCCCTGAGCAAAATCAGAGATGAAAAGTAGAAATTTTCACGGACAAAAACGATCCTCTTTGAATGCATTTTTAAATTTTAATGATGACACTAGCCATTCTCTCTACGTTTTAGGATGGATGACAAGCTATTTTAAAGGCTTTCGTGTCTAAATAGAAATGACATTGAACGTTTTTGTTATAATGGCTTTGTACGTGGCTTATGAAATCCATTATGTATTTTTTGTAATAATATGACTATATTCACTTGGTCTGCTCAAAACTAACATGGTATTAAGATAATTATGTGATGACTATATTATTATGAGGCTCTTCCTTCATTTGCTGTTCTCTTTACTAGCACCAAACAAGTGCAGTGTCCAAATCATTTCTTATCAACCAATTCATAGATAAGCTGTCGATTCATTATTGTACTATGGGCTAAAGTTCAAATCATTAAATCAGTTGGTCATCATCTGCTCTGAACTTGAGAATAAATTAATAAAAATATACTAATTTGAAAGGCCCGTTAAGTTTTTAGAGTAAAAATGTTCTTCGCGATCATAAAATGGTCTGCAATAATTTACGGAATCATGTGGATAATCCGCTGGTTCTTAAGGAGGAAATGGGGTTCTGTTGATCTGAAGAATGAAATTAGTGCTAAAGGAAAAATCGTTCTGATAACAGGCGCATCCGCTGGAATAGGAAAGGCGGCTGCGCTAGAATTTGCAAAGAGAGATGCGTTGGTAATATTGGCGTGTAGGAACCTGGACAAAGCCGCACGAGCAGTGACTTGGATTAGAAGTCAGACTCTTAAAGGACAACTTGTATGGTTTCATACAGCAACTCATATTAACTTGAACCCGTCTTCCTAAAATCTATTATTAAAGTCTTCATTGCCGAAAATGTAAAATGAATTATAAACGATGTAGAACATTTTAATTTATATTTTTACAGATATGCATGAAATTGGACCTCGAATCACTCGATTCCGTGCGAAAATTTGCCAACAACTTTAAAGCAAAGTATGACCGTTTAGATATCTTAGTCAACAATGCTGGTGTTGTAATCATGCCTCAACAAAACAAGGCAGGTAGGCTTTGTTACAGAGAAGCCCGTTTACAATTCACTTGCCTTATCAATGCTTCTTACTTTTTTGAAGAATAATCAACGTCAGCTCAATGGCCCACTCCTGGGCATCTTTTCATGTCGACGACTTAATGAGTGAAAAGCATAAACCTATGAACAAAAGCGTATTTAATCCAAGTGAGCTCTACTGTCGCTCCAAAATGGCTAATGTACTTTTTACTTGGGAATTGGCTAATCGACTAAAGGGAACGGGCGTTACAAGTTATTCGCTTTGCCCAGGCGTTGTATTCACTGATATTGGGCGTGATAGCGCAAAGGAAACGCTTGGCTGGAAAATCCATTTGACGAACATGCTTTTGCCTCTATTTAAGTTTTTCTTCAAAACACCAGCAGAGGTACGTCTTTCTACATGCTATTGGCTTGTAATTTCTAATTTAATTTTAAAACGTAATGTTAAAATTTTTAATTAGGGAGCGGCTACAATCATGTATTGCGCGCTGAGTAAAAGCCTCATCCACGAATCCGGACATATGTATTCAAATTGCAAATTTTGGGACCCAGCGACAAGGGCTCCAGTAATGAATGATGAAGCGAAAAAGTTGTGGGAAGAAAGTGCCAAGTTAGTTGATTTATAAGCGGTCTGTCAATTTTATTCGAAAAGTTGTAAGTAAATTCTGTGTATAATTTATTCTGATATGAAAATTGTTTCATTTCGTTTTTGGAGTAATATGAAATAAACGCTTTGAGCATTCATTGAGACTTTTAGACATATGTTCATCGGAAACAGGCTCTGAGACAAGCAATTTGAAATTTGACCACGATCCAAAGTATTCTTGAAGGTCCTCATCTGATGTACTTCGTGGGGGACCTTTAAATAATGATTTGTCGTACAAAAGAGTCTCCAACAAGTAGCTAAAGTTGTGCCCTGCAAAAGCAATGATAATTATCAATGTCATATTTTTTCCTAAAATCATTCAAGGCGACTTACAAGAACCATCACTATTCTTCAATGACCTTTGCATAACATCAGCATACTCTTTCCTGGAAGAGAATTCAACAGCTACAAATGACCCTCTATCCCAAACGTAGTCAAAAGGTCCGAATTTCTCGACAGGACACTTGAACAAGTCACCCACGTAAATTGTTAGCATTCCATTAGCACCCGTAAATAACTGCGTAGATTCATCGTAAGCCATTCCCAACTTATGTTCTGTATTCAAACTCTCCACAGCTTTCGGGACAGCCTCTATTCCAAACACTTTGAAGCCTTGGCTGAGAAGGTATGGAATGTCAATGGTTTTTCCGCAGAGAGGAATAAACCATGTTTTTTGTGAAGTTTCAAAAGACTTCCCTGCCTTCTGACCAATAATAGTATCCATAAATTTTAACAGGCTCGGGTTGACATCATCTCTGTGCCAGCCAATTTGATCTTCGCTCCACCTTTCATTCCAAAAAGTTACGTTATGTGGGTCTTGGGCCATAGTAATTTTTTAGATTTTCCAAAGAATTTTCTTTAAATAACAACTTTCGAAATTAAAATGAACAATTTGGGCAGTAGACACGACACGATTGACAAGAACGTGATCCTGATTGACATATTATATGCAACCTGTTTCAATCACTCATTCAACCATGATAAATGTTATCATAATGAGTGTACGTTTGAGTTTATTGGTGTGATGTTATTAGAAAATTAAGGGTTAATATCACTTCTTTCACGCTTATCAAGTAGTGCTCCCGTGACCGTGTTTGCTATCACGGTGCAAAGCTGAGACACGCGATAACACACACATGTGTGACTGAACCTAATTATAATATATGTGATGCTCATAGAATTAAATTGATTCGTTGGAAGACACATGTAATTATGGTACTTCAATTTCATAGCTTTGTTACATCAAGCAAGCTTGTTTTGTACAAGCAACCACTTTTTGTACCACCGAAAGTAAAATGGAACTTCAAAATGAACAAGTTACAAAGATATGACCTTGACTTTATCCTATAATTTTGTGAATAATCATAGAATACTGCTTTTGGTTTGTAGCATGGACCATGTATTTTGCAATAATAGAGTTCATCTAGATATGGGTATCTAAAAAAGTCTCCGTACAATAGCTCGCTGGAGTACAAAATGCTGTGGGTCAAAGATGATTTTTGAGTAATCATACCAAACGTCCAAACCACTTTTCCATAAGGAAATTTGGCGAATTTATTAGACTTTGTCAGTATAAGAAGGAAGTCTGTGAAGACAGGACACGATTAATATTCTTATCCTTGTGGCACAATTCAAAATGCTTTGTTTAATATGGGGAATTATTGAATGGACAGCGATATTTTATTTGCTTCTGTCCTTGATCCGTCGCCTTCTTCAAAAATACGTTTTTGGTGACATCGATCGCCGGAATGAGCACAAAATCCAAGGAAAAGTTGTGGTCGTAACGGGGGCTAGCTCTGGAACGGGACAAAGTGCCGCGTTAGAGTTTGCTAAAAGAGATGCGACAGTTATTTTAGCTTGCAGAAACATTTCGAAAGCTGAAGAAACAATTCATTGGATTCGTGGACATACCCTGTTAGGAGACCTGGTATGTAAAAAACTATAAAAAACTAAAATTGAGATGCTGAATTTAAATTTATGCGTTTATTCATTAGGTAATTATGAAACTTGATCTAGCGAGTCTCGCATCAGTTCGAGAGTTTGCAAAAGAATTCAAGTCAAGGTATGAAAAACTTGACATTTTGGTCAATAATGCTGGTGTCGTATATCCACTCGATGCTAAAGCGAAGACTTCTGATAATTTTGAAATGCATATGGGAACAAATCATTTGGGACATTTTCTCTTGACCAATCTTCTACTCGAGCCTCTAAAGAAGGCAGCACCAAGCCGGTGAGTAGTTAAACTGAAGGATGGATTAATTGTTTCATGAATCATGACTATTTTCGAAAAATTATTTTTATGTACCTTTTAGGATTGTCACGGTCAGCTCGCTTGCACATTCTTGGAATGAATTTAATGTTCGAGATATTATGAGTAAAAAGGAGGTTGTTCCTCCAAAAAGTAATCCAGTCGTTAACTACTTATACAGTAGGTCAAAAAAGGCTAATGCCCTCTTCAGTAAGGAGTTAGCCAAAAAACTAAAAGGGTCTGGAGTAACCACGTATTGCCTATGTCCAGGAATGGTAGCATCGAATCTTTCACAAAATCAAAAGAATTGGTTCGGCACAATTCTGAACATTATTTGGCCAGTTATGGCCTTTGGAATAAAAACAACAGAAGAGGTTTGCCATTAAATTTATTGTCCGGAGAAAAGTAGCAAAATAATAAGTACAATTTCTTTTTTTGATAATAGGGAGCAGCTACAATTATTCACTGCGCATTAAATAAAAGCTTGGACAATGAAACCGGAGACATGTACCATCACTGTGGTCATTGGGATCCGTCGAAAAGAGCCGTACTTACAGACGATGATGCAAAAACTCTGTGGGAAGAGAGTGTGAAATGTGTTGGAAGCTTAAATTAAAAATTTGCAAATTAGAATATCTGTAACTCATTATACTTCGTTTCAACAGTATTATTCGACAAGAATAAGCAATTTGATACGAGTATGTAGCATAACTGCAGTACATATTTTCCTGAATCTTCAAATAACATTTCTACTTGTGTAAAACGATATATGTAAAAATATGCCATTTCTCTTGATATACTATACAAGGATACTCGCCAGGATACTCCGAAGCAGGCAACCGCTTGCTTTACATTGTCCAGCTTGAAGTGTCCGTTGTGCCATCGTAGTTTTTGAAAATTTAAATTTAAATTTTTCAAATAATTTTCTTTAACTACTTTTAGAAAGGAATGTAAGCTTTTATTCGGGTATGTAGTAGACACGCCACGATATTGACAAAAGAGCGTGATCCTGATTGACATTTTATATTATGCAACTTGCGTAATTGACATTCTCATTCAACCATACGCTATCTTAATGAGTTGACGTTTGACTTTTTAGTGTTATTTTATTAGGAAATTAAGAGCTCAGTATCACTTCTTTTGCGCCTAACAAGTATTGCTCCAGACCCCTCGCTCATTTGCTATCACGGTGCAAGTTGAAATGTATCTAACGATAAGCCTAATTATAATTTGATGCTCATATGAATAAATTTAATCGTTGAAAAACATGAAATTATGGCACTTAAACGATTTTTACATCAAGGTTTTTGTACAAGCAACCATTGCACTGTTCCGAAAGTACAATGGAATTTCAAAAAAGCAGGATAGAAGGAAATGACCTTCATTTTTACGTGAATAATCATGGAATAATACAGTACACCATTTGTTTGCATGGACCATGTAATTTGTAATCGGCTTTATCTATCGGTTAGCAAAATAGTCTCCATGCTGGCTGGACTAAAGTCTAAAATGCTGTCGTCGGTCTAATGATGTTCTGTAACAGAACTTATGTTGTAAACAGGTGGACAAAGCTTCTAACGCATCATAGTACATAATCACATGCATTTTACAAACGTTTACAGTTTTTTGTGTTATATAGCTCAACAAATTTATTAGACTTTGTCAGTATAAGAAGGAAGTCTGTGAAGAAAGGATACTATTAGTTTTCTGTGGCCAATATTTAATAATGCTTTGTTTAATCTGGGGAATTATAAAATGGACAGCGATATTTTATTCGCTTCTGTCCTTGATCCGTCGCCTTCTTCAGAAATACGTTTATGGTGATATCGATCGCCGGAATGAGCACAAAATCCAAGGAAAAGTTGTGGTCGTAACGGGTGCTAGCTCTGGAACGGGACAAAGTGCCGCGCTATCATTTGCTAAAAGGGATGCGACGGTTATTTTAGCTTGTAGAAATATTTCGAAAGCGGAAGAAACAGTTCATTGGATTCGTGG
>JAHZMU010001357.1:0-66536 GCA_027743725.1 Rambutsinella grinnellia | reverse complement strand
CTCCAACTCCAACTCTTCTTCGCAAAAAAAAACTCGAGAAAAAATTACTGGATAACAACTTCACCGACCAAAAACTTCCAGAATAATGATTAGAGCCCTGCAGGCTCCACTTCTTATATACCAGCATCATTTCTAAAAGAAGCATGATAAGCTTTCACCTTATCAGCTTCTTACTTAAAATTAGAAATTTTTCGTTTAAAAAACAATAGGCATTTCTTAAAGACCTGCTCAAAATATGCAAAGAGCTAAAACATTGAGCTTTTTAGTTTAAAATTAGCAATTTTTCGTTTTAAAATATTAGACATTTCTTAAGTTAAGGGCCCCATAAAATATGCAAAGAACTAAAACGTTTGCTTGCTTGTTTTGTATTTACTTGTAACAAATTATTAGCATACTTTCTTTGTTTGCATTTCAGTAATGCGTTTCTGGGTTTGCTTCGAAATGTTCAAAGTCCATGTGTAAATGGAAAATGCACCGATTATGTCAACTCTCACCCTTAGAAATAAATGGATTTCACTTTCTCTTCCAGTGTTATCTTAAAGCCTAAATTAATGAAATTTAGTTGATTTTTGAATAATTTTCCATGTAAAATAATAAATCCTTAATAATTTCATATAATTTTAATTTAATTAGGATGAGCTGGAGCATCCGACGGACCGACGAATGTGGGTAATAGCAGCAGCCCTCAAATCCGGTTACGACATTGACCGGCTCTACGAGCTCACGAAAATCGATAGATGGTTTCTATACAAAATGAAAAATATCATAAGTTTCCAAATCCGTTTGGAGAACCTTGACCCAAAACATCTTGGAAGGAATAACATCCTCGAAGCCAAACGTCTCGGGTTTTCGGATGAACAAATTGCCATCTTCGTCAAGAGCACTAAACTCGCTATGAGGAACATACGCGAAGAATATGGTGAGCTCTTTGATGATATTTTATGATACGGAAAAAATCTCTATGTAGTGGTCAGTTTCATCTTATTGTTAGGATCATCTAATAAAAAACTTTTATGAGACTTTTCCTATAATCTTCCTATAAAGTTTTAGACATTTTTAGATCTTTTCTCGCTGACACAAATAAACAAGTTTGGTAATATTCTTCTGCTTTCATTTTTTAGGAGTCTTGCCATTCGTTAAACAGATAGACACTGTTGCGGCAGAATGGCCAGCATCCACAAACTATTTGTATTTGACCTACAATGCATACGAGCACGACCTGGAGTTTCCGGGGAATCATGTCATGGTCATTGGTAAGTTTGTAGATTGCAGATAATAATGATGACTCATTGTCAGCATCAATTGATCCCTCTTGGGGGGAATTGTGTCACCAACTGCTTCCATACACACGACTAGTGATTTGTAAGTGGAAATTGATGTATTAAACTGTAATTTACACATTATTAGGCTCTGGCGTCTACCGTATCGGAAGTTCTGTAGAGTTTGACTGGTGTGCCGTGGGCTGCATTAAGGAGCTTAGAAAGCTGGAGAAGAAAACTATAATGGTTAACTACAATCCTGAAACAGTTTCTACAGATTATGATATGTGCGACAGGCTGTATTTTGATGAGATTTCTTTCGAGGTATAAAAACTTTTTATCCTATTGGTAAACATTATTATAGAAAGACAAACGATGACATACATTCCTCCCACACATTTTTGTCCTACAGGTTGTTATGAACATCTACAACATTGAGAATCCAGAAGGAATCATTCTCTGCATGGGTGGCCAACTCCCCAACAACATTGCGATGGATTTGCACAGACAAAATGCGAAAATACTGGGAACCTCCCCGGAGAGTATTGACAATGCGGAGAATCGTTTCAAGTTTTCTCGGATGCTTGACAGAATTGGAATTTCTCAGCCAAGGTTTGACAGACCTATATTCTTAAGTGTAACGTATTCATTCAAAAGATGAGGTTGTGGGGGAGTATGATTTATTCAGCGGGGAATAAAAAACGCACAATTTTGTAACATCCTGTCATTTCATGCTTGTGTAGGTGGAAAGAACTTACGAGTTACGAGTCGGCTGAAGAATTTTGCGATGATGTGGGCTATCCGTGCCTCGTAAGACCATCTTATGTGCTGAGCGGAAAGGCCATGTTGGTAGCTCATAGTGCTCAAGACTTGCAGAAATATTTGAAGACGTGTGCTGAGCTTAATAAGGATAAGCCCGTGGTTATTTCCAAATTCATTACTGAAGCAAAGGTAGGACTAAATGAATGCAGATTCTTCAAAGAATTAATTTTGGATGAGATGCCGGAAATAAGGACAAAACTTATTAAATTTTCACAGGAAATTGACATTGATGCAGTGGCAAGAGAAGGAGAAATTATGTGCATGGCTGTTTCAGAGCACGTGGAAAATGCTGGAGTTCATTCTGGAGATGCTACGTAAGATATATTCACTTTCACTTCATTTTAAGAAAATTATTATGAATTTATGGCTTTTTAGGCTTGTCACTCCACCACAAGATTTGAATGAGGAAACGCTCATTAAGATTAAGACAATTGTACATGCAATCGCGAGAAACTTGGAGGTTACTGGCCCACTTAATATTCAGTTGATTGCAAAGGTATAAAATTTCATAGTGCCCAAAGTATTAAAATAACACTTCCGTTTATGCAACTATTAATGAATTTATAGGACAACGAACTGAGCGTTATCGAATGCAACTTGCGTGTCTCCCGTTCCTTCCCATTCGTGTCCAAAACATTAGATCACGACTTTGTTGCAACTGCTACACGAGTCATCGTGCAAGACAAATGCGAGCCAGTTGACGTTATGACAGGATGTGGAAGAGTAGGAGTGAAAGTCCCCCAGTTTTCTTTCTCCCGTCTTGCTGGTATTGAATTGTCATTTTAAAAGATTGAAATTTATGTAAGTGGGTGAAAGCTTCATGAAATATTCATATGCACAGGGGCTGATGTTATGCTTGGTGTTGAGATGGCCTCCACTGGCGAGGTCGCTTGCTTTGGAGATAATCGCCATGAAGCCTACTTAAAGGCTATGATCAGCACAGGGTTCACCATCCCGGAACACTCTGTCCTCTTGTCAGTTGGAACATACAAGGTGGGTTTTAATGGAGTGGTTATCAAACGCTAACTTTATTAAATTAAATATTATCTTAAGCAATCTTATTGTACTTTTTTTTAGCATAAAGCGGAACTTCTTCAGTGCGCGATTACATTACAACGGCTTAACTACAAACTGTATGGCAGTTATGGGACTGCTGATTATTACATGGAGCACGGAGTTAAGGTAAGATAAAAAGTTACTCGTACTTTCTCTCTAGCGTATTCTTTTAAAGTTCATAAAATCTTTATACAAAATTGCATTCAATCTTCCCTAAAATTAGCTATAATTAAATTCTCACCCACTCATAAAAAACTCAACTATAAATCATAAACCCAGACAATCCATTATTCCGACCTGAAGGCAAATTATTCCGACCCGTAGGCATATTGTAAGATGTAGGCGCGTCCCTAGGCGATTGCCTCCTATTATTTAATCTGTTTTGTGGAGGTGGTGTGGGTGATGCAGATGAAACTCTGTGGTTATAGCCAGACATCGCTGGGCTAACAAATCTTATACTTTCTTGTCTTCTTGGAGCTCTATTGTTTCCCCTTGCGTCATCCATTATAGGTATGCTTGGAAATGATGGTGGTCTTCCTTGCCTTCCTTGCATACCATAAGCACTACTGGCTGGCGTGAAACGATTTAAGGATTGGAAGCTATTCGCCATACTTGGCCTATTCAGTGTTCTCCCTGTTGGTCTATAATCTCTGGAGGATGTGAAGGCTGGTGGAGGCGGTTGTTGCCTTCTTAAATCCCAGTTGTTAGTAAAAGGAGGCATATTTGCCATTGGAGCCGGAGCCACTGGAGAAATTGGCAGAGTTGGGAGTGATGAGAAGGAATGTGAGCGAGTATTTTCTTTGGAGGGAAGTCGAGATAAAGCGTATTGTTGGACGTCTCTCCCAATCATGCGTTGTAAAGCCAGTGCTTCGGCCTGTGCTTACATAAAAATAAGGATTAAATACTCAACTTTCACCTCCAAGAAAGCCTTCTACTTACTTTATAATTAGCTAGTTCATCGTCGTCAAATGGCGGTAGGGCTTCTTTATACCTCGACTCTTCCGCAATTTCACACAAATTCTGTACCTGAAACACAAACATGGTGGCTTGCTCATAGCTATGCACTTCCGTCGCTCTTTTCGCCATTTTCAAGAAGTGCTCGATAAAAAACTGCATAACTAGGAGAAGGCGGAAAGTAGTAAAGTGTTTGGGGATCACAGGATTCTTTGTTAAATCTATCGACTTTCTTTTCTCCCCTTCTGGAAGCCGCAATTCTGGATTTTGCTTAAGCTTCTCCACTTCCCTTCCTCTGAGTCTTTCATCCTTTTCTTTTAACCGTTTCTCCTGGTCTTTTTGATGCCTGTGTCTTAATATCTCTTGGACTCGGTCTTTCTTTGGCGGAGGCTCTTGTGTTCCATTGAGTCCTTTTTTGTCTAGGGCGTCCTGCAGGCAGAGAATAATAAGAGTTCTTAAACTTCTCATCTATGAAGTGAAATGACTAAATTTTTATTACCTGTTGATCTATTAAATTTGGCTTTTGTACTCGCTTCTTCCTCGCTTTCTTCCTCTCCAAGCTTCGCTGCTCTTCTTCCTCTTCATTCTTTTGTATTCTTAGAGTAGGGTTTACCTGCAATAAATCTCATGATAAAATCTTTCCTACTCCAATTGTGTAAAGTTTTCAACTATTCGATTTCTCTTACAATTTTGAGAAGCTCCGCATCTTCCACGGTCAACATTTCATATAAACTTTTAAGATTTGGGAAAGAGTAAGACTCTTTGTTTCGTCTAATATTCATCAGATTTCTAAACGCGTAGATACAGTAGAGAATGGGATTCTCTCGAATCCTACTCAGATGTCCCTGGACATACCTAATGTTTTCTTCAGGGATACTCTGCAGCAGGTTTCTCGACCTCACGAAGAAGCTGGGCATGTTACCTCTACTCAGATACTTGTTAAGGGTATCCAGCAACTTCGTTAAATGAAGTCCGGGTTCCTCAACATTCCAGCCAGCGTACCCTTCCTGATGGCATAAGAAGTATAGTACATTTCTTATGTGGTCATGGCCGAAGCCGCGAGGTCCCAATGGAGCTATAAACGCCCTGGCTAGAATGGCAGTGAAGATGTAAACCCTCCAATGTGAATTTTTGAAGGAGTTCAACAAAACGGTTTCACAGTCTTGAAAATTTAGTTCCCACTCTAGAAACTGTTCAGCGTTGAAAAAGTCTACTGAGCGGTAGCCCAAAGGTATTGCGTTACATCCGAGCTCTTCAATTTGTTCCATTTGGGCTCGTGTCGGCCACAAATCTCCTTGTGAGCTATGTCTATTCTTGGAGAATATTTTTTGGTTGAAGTGAAAGTAAATTTTACTCGGCCAAGATTTTCTGTGCAGGGCTGGTGTGTAGGAATGAGCTACATAATAGTTTCCTACAGTTGATGGGTCTTCATCATCAGCATCTTTTGGATAAGTGTAAGGAATCGGGAGTCTAATTGTGGTTCCTAGAACTACTGCATCAGTCATTGAGTGAGGTGGAATATTCATTTTTGGTCCAAGAACTTGAAATTCTGAACAAAAGTGTGAAGACATTTGAAGGGAATTTAGATACAATCTCATCTCATAATCTTCTTCCACGTTTCTCCGCTTCTTTCTCCTTTTATGAGTTAGCTCGAGCCCCTCATCAGGCGAGTCCGAATCGCTTTCATCAATAATATCTGCGTCCTCATCTTCATCCTCGGGATCATCGTAGGTTGTCTCGTACTTGACTTCTGTAACGGAATTTGGAGGAATTGGATTATAACTTCCTTTCGATGGAATCTCATTCCTTCGCGTTTTCTTCCCAAACTCCCATAGCTTTTTTAAATTTAGCTTTTGCCATTTGTCCCGCATCATCTCACTCAATTCACTATTCACCATTGAACTTGTCATTGACCTTGTACTGAGGAAAAGATAATCCTTTTGTATTAAAAACGTTCATGGTGAGAATTTTATTGGAATAAAGCAATCTCCTCATCTATCTCACCTTGTAGTGTCATACCCAGAACTTGTTTCCTTTCCTGGGGAGTCTCGCGAGAGATTTGTTAGATTTGAATTTGACTTCGAACTACTATTGAGATTCCTATTACTGGAGAAAAGAAAGTGGTTTTATTTTTGGCTCTGGACTACAAAATGCCACTTGAACATATTCCAATCCCTTCATTTGGGAAATCTTACCTTCCAGGTCTAGAGGGAGGTAATAATCTACCAGAACTTTTTAAAGAGTCTCCTGGATGTGCCATAAACGAGACACCTCGTACAGGTGGTGTAGCCGAATGTACCATGAGAGTTGGGACGCCCTGAAATCAAAGTACATTTTTGGATTTAGTCCAAAATTACATCGAATTGCTTTCACTTTGATTAAAAAGCTTTTGTAAGATCAAGATTTCTCTTTACGTTTGTAATCTGGAGCTTTGGTGGGTTTTGTAGCCTTGACCTTGAAGCTACGAAGCCGTTTTTAGTGCTTAAATTGGATTTTAAGGATTGTCGGTTCTGATTCTCAGCGATAGCATCGAGAAGAGCTACTTTATTTCTGTAACAATGCCAAATTACTTATAAATGAGTTGCCCAAGAACTTTCGATAATGCTTTTAACGATTATCATACTTGGACGAAGAAAATCGTGCATTTCTATCAAATCCAGGTAACTTTCTAAGGTCTTCATCCTCGTCCGATGTAGGCGGACTAGCTGATTCGCTAATTGTTCCTGGAATATGACTATAGGGCTTACTGTAAACTGCATCTTCGAAGCGCTCAGATTGATTATCTACGAATGGAATAGTCTCATCAACGCAACGAAGCCTCACGTAACCTTCGCGGACTAAAAATAAAGTTCAAAAGATTCAAATCGAGTACTCTACCTATTATATAATTTTGTTTGAATCTAGTATTAATTAATTACATGTCGTCTTCTTAAGCGGTTGTTCCATACAAAACCGGGATTTCGGCGTTTCTTCATCTACTTGCGAGTAATCTTTTAAATTTCTAAATTCGCTTTCATCATGAACCTCCAAATTATCCCATGTCATTAGAAACTCCAGTGGTAGAATACCTTCCGCCATGAACGTATCTTTGAACCCTACTCCTCCATAGTACATATCAACGTCTTCTTCATCAGATACATTTTGCCCCTTAAAAATGTAATTTTTCGCTAATACGTGACTCATCCCGGTTAAAAGCTTTACTTGTCTATCACCCAGGATTAGGCCGTCGTGAGGGTCGCGTGCCAAAGAGTTTGTCATTTTCTTCTCTTTTATGCGCTTGTATTTGTGTGCATCTTCCACTGCCCTTTTTGGCAAAACAAAAAAGTACAGAAGATAAATTGTAGTGCAAATTAGTTATGAAATTTTGTCAAGTTTAAAGTGCAAAGTTTATCTACAAACCAGTACTTGATACAAAGCACATTTTTACGTGGAAATCAAGTACTACCGCTTACGACAAAACATTATTGACAACCGATACACAGAAAAGCAATTATAAAAATATTTTGTTCACAAAATACAATTGAAAATCAATGTCAATTGTAGATCGATTACTACTGCTTTGATTTATCACAGAGATTTTCAATTACAATGTATGAATTAGAATGCAAAAATTGTCAACTTACTTTTCAAAATTGTCGAAAAATTGGATGCATAAAAGTAGGTTATCCAAAATGAACATGTGAAGCTTCTCCTCATCTTCCAATTGATCCCGTAGACGGTTTTTATGATACATTTTCAAATCATAAATTAATTGATGAGTGTGGCGTTCATCAAAAACCTCTGGTCTAGGATTGAGCATCTCAAAGTCCTTTGATTCACCCGGGGCATTTTGAGAGTTTTGAGGATTCTTCCTCCCACATGGGCTACACGAGTTTCCCATTTTGTAAACTTATCAATCACATTAACTTATCACTTAACTAATATTGGAACATGCTTTTTTTAACTGTTCGTCCTTGTTAGATTGTAATAATCGGGATGCGAAACACGGCGGAAGTTGTAATCAATCTCATTCATTTTAAAAAAAATTTTCCAAATATTCACTTTGCGATTTGCCGCAGAAAAAATGGGTATTTATAAAAATGGATTGGTTGATGTCAATAATCAATTTTGTAATCAATCTTAGCACAGCATATGTCACTGTTCAATTACCTCCAAACAAAGCACAATGATTATCCACAGACACTCAAAGCAAAACTGCAAGCTTTACTTCGTTATTGTCTGAATCACCAGATGAATTATTTCTTATCTTATCAAATAATATTATCCAACCGAGTATTCATAGCAGGCAATTATATGAAGGCAAAATTGATATTGTTGGGGCTTAAGCAAATAAGCTGCATTAATGTTTTAAGCGATCACATCCTCACAATTGATATCCGCAGTAAATGCGTCACGAAGCCAATAAATGCGATTTTACAACATAATCAAGTTTGGTTGACGACACTTTATGATTTCTGGGATAAGTTTAAAGTTTCAACATTTTACATGCACGTGTTGAAGTATATGTAAGGAAACAAGTAAATGTCACTTGTCAACTTGTACTGGTCTGGGATAATGGAAAATGACAAATGAAATGATAATCCTTCGATCAGCGATATCAGTTCAATTTTTAACTTAATTTTTCATTTAAACCGTTCACATTCATATTTTTAGCAAATCATTAAAAAAATCTCAATATTTGCGTCGTCAGCTATGTCAATACTTCTTCGTAACGCTGAAGGTTCATATCATACATGTACGCAAATAATGTAATGCAAATAATATGCAAATGAAAATAATGTAAAACAGAAGCTTTTACATATTTAAAGATGGATTAGTGATGTTTTCTGAGGAATTTATTAAATAAAATAAACATAATTTTGGAATTCCGTGAAATGATTGAATAATTGAATAATCAATCAGGAATAGAAATGACCAATAAACACATGCTTTGTCAAATCACTGATTTTTCAAGGCTATTTATAAAAATTCATGACAAGCACCGATCAATGTGCTTTGATTTATATCGAAAATATGTTTTTACATACCAGATTCATAACGTTAAAGGTGCAAAAGTCAAGGGTATTGATTTGCCAGACATTATGGACTCCTTTATCGTGTTTAACAAGTAATTTTTTTTGTCCTCAAGTGATGTAATTCATGTCGATAATGTTACAGATTGACCCCATCGAATGGACGTTCGAAAATATCGGAGAGGAACTTGAAGAAGGACATCAAGAACAATTGATTGATTTAGCCGGATACCTGGCCCGGAGGCAATTGGATTTGGTGATTAATTTGCCAATGCGGAGTGGCGGAGCTCGTCGTGTGTCATCCTTCCTCACTCATGGATATCGGACTAGAAGATTAGCGGTGGACTATTCTGTTCCATTGCTGACTGATGTGAAATGCGCGAAATTGATGGTTGAAGTGAGTATAGTTATAAAATAATTATGTAATGTACTACAATGTAGTACAATTTATATTTTTTATTGATGTGAATTTTCTTTCGGTAGGCACTTCATCGCTTAGGTAAAACCGCTCCACAGGTCAAACCTCATATTGACTGCATTTCTTCCCGAAACACTATAAGAATTCCGGGCCTAGTGGATATCCACGTTCATGTCCGTGATCCTGGTCAAACCCAAAAGGAAGATTTTGCATCAGGCACGGCTGCTGCATTAGCAGGTGGATTTACAATGATATGCGCTATGCCGAACACTCAACCCGCTGTCGTTGATAAGCAAACCTTGGCCATAGCTAAAGAGGTAATCCATCTATGCAATTCATACCATTTTATTTGCGCAATTAATTTTCTTCATTGACGCAATTCTCTTAATCCAGGTTGCCAAAAAGGGAGCTCGATGTGACTACGCTTTGTTCGTTGGGGGGACAGAGAAGAATTGTGAAGAAATACCAGACTTATCTGGATCAGTTGCTGGGCTTAAACTGTACTTGAATGATACATTCACAACTTTGAAGATGACTGACATAACGATATGGTCAAAGGTAAATTTATTGATTGGTAGATGAAATTGATACGAGTATTAACGTGTTTCTATTGTATGGGATTAGCATTTTATTCACTGGCCATCCAACGTTCCTTTGTGTGTCCATGCGGAGAGCAGTTTGTGTGCGGCTGCAATACTCGTCGCGAACTTCAACAATCGTCCAGTTCATATCTGCCATGTTTCGTTGAGAGAAGAGATCGAAATGATTAAAGCTGCGAAATTGAAGGTAGGTAAAAAGTTTCAATCGGGCTTTAGGGATTATGAGGAAAGAGAGATGAATACGTGATGACATTTTTCACGATGTTGTTAGCAAGAAGATAAGTAATTCCACAATGCTATTTTAAGTTATCGAGTCAGTTTTTCATTATCATGGGCATAAAATAAAGTTACCTATTTCTGGTGTGACTCGACAGAAAAGAATGATAAGATGGAACCATCGTATTCGGTCATCCGAGAACCATTTCATAACCTTGAATTTTTTGTTTACAGGGATATCCAGTTACTTGCGAGGTTGCTCCTCATCACCTCTTTTTAACTAAAGAGGATTTGGAATGGTTGGGCAATCGAAAAGGACAAGTTCGTCCAATGTTAGCTTCCGAAGACGACCAAAAGGCACTGTGGGAAAATATGAAATATATCGATGTTTTTGCTTCGGATCATGGTAAAGCTGTAAAAATTATGTGATAAAGAATCAAGTGATGACTACGTGGGATAATGATGTCATAAATTTAATCCATTAATAGCTCCTCACACAATGGAAGAAAAAACTAGGGAGAAGCCATGCCCAGGTTATCCAGGATTGGAGACAATGCTTCCATTATTGTTGAATGCGGTTAATGAAGGGAAGCTATCGTTGGAGGATGTGATTAATAGATTGTATCACAATCCCAAGCGCATCTTTAACTTGCCAGATCAACCAAATACATATGTTGAGGTAGAAATGATGAAAATGGCATATTTTCATTGACTAAATGGAAATAATTGCATACATTATTATTCCAATTAGATTGATATGGAGAAGCAATGGACGGTGGATGAAAATAAGCTTTTCTCCAAGTGCAAGTGGACCCCGTTCCATGGGCGTAAATTGAAGGGGGCTGTTAGCCGAGTTTTCTTGAGGGGAGAAGTGGCTTATGTTGATGGGCAAGTGTTGGTTCCAGCAGGGTTTGGAGTCAATTTGAGAGAATGGTCGCCACTAAAGGTGATGATTGTATAAATCTGATGTAGAATATATAAAATTAATGCCTGGAAAATTAAATTTTATTATCTGCTTTTTTAGGGCTCTGGAAAGGAATCCCATGTCCATTTCACTTATCCAATTGATGGCCGCATCACACCCGTTTCCAAGCAAATGACTAAAGAGCTGACAATCTCATGTGGAAGTTTCAATGACACGATGGACTCCTTCCCTGGTTGGTTTGAAAAGAAATTATGTATCTTCATTAAAAATGAATATTTGGTATAATATGAAGATTCACTTTTAACAGAACAAAATGAAATGCTGATTAGCCCCGTTCCAAGACCAAGTTCTCGGACGTTTCAATCTCGTCGGTCTATGTCCCCTGCACCACTTTCCATTTCCGGCGCAGTCGTCAACGACCACATTATGATGGGACATGGAGGAATCAATGGATTTTCTCACGTTGCTCCAGGAGCCCTGCCGCCAGCAACTCCTACTTTAGTGAGCTTGCCATTGGTCTCTCCAGCATTCAGTACAAGTAGCCAGTCCGATCCCGAGATTTTGAAGAAGCTCCAAGGAAGACACGTGCTAAATGCTAATATGTTCAGCAAACATCTTCTCAATGCCCTTTTTAACGTGTCCCAGTTTTTCAGAAATGCAGTTCTCAAAGATAGGCACTTGGATCACATTTTAAAGGTAATAAAAAGATCTAAAGCTTAGTTAATTAATTGACATAATGCAAAATAAAAATAAAATCACGGACATCATAAATTATTCTCTCTTATCATAATCCTTCGGAATTAGGGCAAGGTGATGGCATCCGTTTTCTATGAAGTTAGCACGCGTACCAGTTGCAGTTTCTCGGCAGCGTTCCAACGTTTAGGTGGGACCGTCATTCATATGGATGAGACCTCATCTTCTGTAAAGAAGGGGGAAACTCTCGAGGGTAATTAAATTAATTATACGCAATTAAAATGCTGACGTGCAAAAGTTAATACTTTACAAAATATAAAAATTGCGTGAATAATAAATCAATTTTGCAAAACAGATTCAATCCTCGTGATGAGTGGATATAGTGATGTTGTTGTTTTACGGCATCCAGAGCCGGGCGCTGTTACTGTGAGTTTATTTGTTTATTATGGACAATTTATCTGAATTATCTTTTATTTACATTGCAAATTACAAGGATAAGTTGGTTATTATTGGGCTTTGATTTGTTTTGTAGAAAGCAGCGGCGAAATCTCGTAAGCCTGTCATTAATGCTGGTGATGGAACTGGAGAGCATCCAACACAGGCACTTCTCGATGTTTTTACTATTCGCGAGGAAATTGGCACGGTCAATGGACTGGTCATTACAATGGTTGGGGATTTAAAGCATGGAAGGACTGTCCATTCATTGGCGAGGTGGGAACAATAGTGTTTTATAAGATAATAAAAAGTTTATTTGTCGGTTGCGTTTGAAGGCTTGACTTGCAATAATATTGTTTTTATAGATTGTTGACTCTGTATAAGGTCAAGTTACAGTATGTCTCTCCAGAAGGACTTGAGATGCCGAAAAATGTCGTCGAGTATGTCGAGAACAAACGGATTCAACAGGTTTGTTGAAAGATGAGAAAAACTTGCATAATTAAAGATGTACTGATATTATATATTTTTAAATTCTTCAGAAATATTTGACCAATCTCCAAGAAGCACTTCCGGAAACTGATGTGTTGTACGTTACAAGGATTCAACGAGAGCGGTTTGATTCAGACGAAGCATATTTGAAGGTATTGGATGGATCAGATTTTAATATGGTTTTATCTTATGATTTTCTTTATATAATTAAACGTTTTCTTGACTTCCTGCAGGCCAAGGGGCAATACGTCATCAATCCGCAGATTATGACTTGCGCTAAAAAGCGCATGATTGTCATGCACCCACTCCCAAGGGTTGATGAAATCAGCTCTGAATTCGATTCTGATCCAAGGGCTGCATACTTCAGACAAGCAGAGGCTGGCATGTACGTTAGAATGGCTTTGTTAGCTGCGGTTCTTGACAAGTCCCAATTCTAATTTTGCATTTTATTTTGCAAGAGGATTTTTTGTTAACTGATGTTTTTCGTTGAATATTTTGAAATATTTTACATTTTTGATTGATTTTTAGTTGGTTTGAGTAACACAATGGGTTTTATTTTAATTTTTTCAACATGATATTTTAATCTCATTTTAAGAATTTGACATTATGATCTGCATTCTCAAAAGAAAGACTGTTGTTAATCATGACAATCATTCCATGTTTTTCTATTTTATAAAATGATGAGATCTGAAAAATCGTATAACTTTTGTACAAAATGATTTGTTGATTGCTAATTTTAATAAATGAATA
This sequence comes from Rambutsinella grinnellia, assembly GCA_027743725.1. Classification (NCBI taxonomy): domain Eukaryota; kingdom Metazoa; phylum Arthropoda; class Collembola; order Entomobryomorpha; family Entomobryidae; genus Rambutsinella; species Rambutsinella grinnellia. The sequence continues at coordinate 52,908 of JAHZMU010001357.1, read as the reverse complement.
CAATTATTAAATTCTTTTATCATTTCCAATACTGATCCACCGACATTTTTAAAGCTATTTTGAGCACAAACTTGCATCTTATTTGGATAAAGCTAAAAGTTAACGCACTGGCTGAAGTGACCGATAAGCTAGAACTCCATCGATTCCATGAATGAGCCCGGCTACAATTCCTAAACTCTGCAAAAAACAAATCCATAAATTAAGTTGTTTTTAATTTCAAATGCAATTTTTTAAAGGCTGACATGAAAACATTAAAAATCAATCACTTACATAGGCTGCTGTCAACGCTGGATAGACTTGGAAAAAAGGAGTTCTCACATATTCCGGGTATAAGTTTGTAATTAAAGCATACGCTAAATATGAAGATGAGGAAAAGTATAAAACACAAGCTACCATGTTGAAGGCAACTTCCTGCAACAGAGAAAAATCTCACAATTAGTATTTTGTCAATTAGCCAATTAATCCTACTTAAATTAATTAAATCTTACATAAATTGAAGAGCGTATCAAAATATAAGTATTTCTGGAAAGAAGATAGCACGCTAACAAAAGTACTGTTGAAATCAGACAATAGGAAACCGCAATTAGGAATTCGGTATAACTTTCTCCCAGCTTATTTGCAAAAGGTGCTCCATATTCCAATAATAAAAACTGGCAGATAATGCCCAGTATCTAAAATAGTTAAAGATAGATTAATATTTTAATCATTTTATATTTTTCATTGCATTTTGGCATACCGCTTCAATTAGTTTAAGAATTCCGGGCGCTTTCCTCATAAAATCAACATGAATGCATGAATTGCATCTTGAAGAAGATGTGAAGCAGAGGCAAGATTGGCAAAAACGTGTTGGGCTATTTCTCCTACTATTATAGTGGATAACTGTCGGACTCGAGATAATATTTGATGGACACTGTTCCACATTCACGAAAGGCATGGGCCGCACAGATGCTGTAATCGGGGCAACACCCACTCGAGCCATTTCTCACATGAATAGATACGATAAACGTTACAGTGTTAATTATGTGTGAAAATAGCACTTCTTACAAATAATGAGCAAGATATGTAAACAATGTGTGAAATAATAAACTTAAGAGATGAGAAACACGAGCAAGTTATTTAGATCAAGGTTTTTCAGACACTAAACAGACTGCAGCTTTCACCGGAAGGAAACAGTCGTACTCCAGTGGGGAATAGGTTTGAACCAGTTTCAATATATGAAAGATCATTCAGCCACAACAGATAACCTCATCAACTTTATCACTATATCCGATCCCAATTCGGTAATTTGGCAGTTGGTTCAAATAACTGAATTGGGTCACATGCTGAAAAAAGCCTTCCTGTACGCGTGTAACGACTCGAAACTATGCACGAACATTTTATAGCTATTTGATTTAAGGTCTTTTCCAATGATAATTGATCAATGAGGGAGATATCGTGTTAATATATTTAATTATGCGACATTCTGATATATTGTCCCCAATAGGATGGACGGTAGGTTTTGTCGCGCCCAATAATTCCGCTCTTTGAAATATTGTGGCACGCCACGATCAACCTACATGATGATGCTGAATAAACGAGATGATGAAAGATGAGAGTACAACATCCCGGTTCTATTCTTTCTCTTCCCGGAAAAGACGCGACGCATTCATATAGTGTTGATCCGGCTTAGTGACGCCGTTCCAAATACAGTCTTTCAAAACCCAAACCAGTTGCATCTAAAACTAATTCAAGTGGTATCTGTGTATGCAAAGAGCTTGTGAAAGTTGATAGTTTAACTAGCCGAGTAACACGGTGTTACTAACACCATGCTTAAAATCATACTTATGAAAAATGCATTTTTGAACTCTACAACTGTCGAAGAAAGCGTATATGAAAACAGCGGGAACATGTTGATATCGTTTACACGTTAGAAAATCACCCATCATCGAATGCTTTTTACAATATTTGGAATACATCGGAAAACTTACTCAATTCTAATTTTAGGTCAGGAAATCTGGTTCGAGAAGCAGAAGCACTCATGCAAGGTTGGAAGACTTGATATCTAGTATTCCACAGGATTTTTTAGTGTTGGGTAGTTTGACGATGAAGATCATCATCTCTTCTTACGATGATAAATAGATAATTTTCGATGCAAAGCGATGATTATCGGTGCTCAGCATATGTCACACATTTCCATAAGCTGAGCACTGATATAAGCTATAGAATTTAAGGGATTCTGAATTTTGATATTACGTCTTTACAAGTTGAAAATATGATGCACACAAAACTGTAAACTGTCGGGCAGCCCGACTCGGGATGCTTCATTCCGTAATTCGTATGCATAAGGGCTTCTTCCAGTCATAATTTATTCGAGCTCGTTAAAATAGCTATTATGTTTAATATTAGCATGAATGCCTGATTCAAAACAGAAAACTATATGACGTTTTTGTAACCATATATTATGTCGTTTATTTTTAGAAGCATGCAACGCAAGTGGGGGTCTCACAAGAAAAGGTTTCTCAGCATCAGCATCTTTGCGCGTATAAATGTGCTGCAGATACCCTACCAGCCATGCGTCGTGAATAAAAGTCGAATCATGATTTTAAATAAGTTGTTTTGACAGTTGATTGAATTGTATTGAGATATTTTTAACATTTAGTTTTGTCGCATTACAAATATCATTTGTTGTACAAATTACATGAAAAAAACATTATTATTAAGTGGAACCATAAAACTATACTTTTCAAACTTCATTCAGTAAATTCCTTCCAAAAATACTGGTGTCGGCGGTATCAAACGAAACGCCAAAACAACATCGATTCCATGAATAACCCCTGAGGCACAACCAAGAACCTTTAGGGGACAGGGATAAGTATTGTTCAATTAAAAATCAAAATATAAATTACTTACACAGACTGTCCTCAGCACAAAGTATGAAGTTAAGTGTGCAAATAATGAACCATATAATGATAATGATGAAGCAATGTACGCAAGAGAAGCCGCCATATTCAATGCAACATCCTGCAAAAATAAACTTATAATAATTAATTAGTTAAATATGTTTAAACTTTTGCAAAAATTACAACTATTAGCAAGAAACGAATTCCGTGTGGGTCAACGATCCAGAGGAAACATGATAATAAAAGTGCAGATGTGACAAGAGCATAGGACGCAGCTATCAAGAACTCAGTATGCTGTCTTTTGAAATCGTCATGATGTGTTCCAAATATCAACAGTATAAAAATACAAGTGATTCCTGTAATCTAACAAATTGCTACAAATTATTAATTAAATATTAATTAGACTTTTCCATTCGCATGATTAAAATTAATGGGTGACATACCACCTCAACCACCTTCAAGATTTTCCGTGCATTTCTTGCAAATCCTTCAGAAATGTATGGGTCGAGAAATGACAAGCAGGGTGCCATCGCGAACTGGCAACGTGAAATCAGAAGCTGGCATATCTGACTGAGCAATGAACAAACCGTTCTATCGGAACCGTTCGCTTCTACGAAATGCCTTCATAAAACTACATGCCAAGTATCAGTTGAATTTGTCAAAATGCAAAAATTAATGTACGCAAACTGAACAATATTTGAAGTCCGCTGAAATCCTTATTTTTTGAACATATCGTCAAACGAAGATTCTTTATTATTAGCAAAGCATAAAATTACATTACACATCTGAGAAACATGTGCATGAACAAAACTGAAAATCTTGTATAGGAAGATTGTCGCCAATATAAGCCAGATCTTTGCACTTTTTGCAAAATCCGGGAATTGAAAGACTGGCAGTATTTTTTATCTCACTTTTACCATTGTCACTTTTAGAGCAGGACGGAAATAAATATTTAGTACTTCATCAGGGTGTTAAAATTAAAAATAGTCAACAATAATTAGACGCAGTTTAGCTGCTTTAATACTTTCAAATATCTACACATTTAACTCTTTCATATTCTATCCAAGCTATTCATCCTCCTCAACGATATTGATCCTAAAAGCACCGTCTATTTTACCCGTCCATGTTTCATATTCTTTTCCAGCTTTAAAATAAATACATCTTTTCACATTTCGTAAATTATGTCATAAATATTCTAAAAGTATATTAAAGAACAATTAGCGTGAGTAAATTGGATTGTAAAAGCAATCAACACTGAAAGCTGTAAATGCATAATGATTTGTCCCACGGCTTCAGCCAGATCTGTAATGTCGGTGCGCAAAGAATACTGCTACTCCGTAGAAGAGGGAGTTGATGATTCCAATAATCTGTCAAACATTTTCATCATTTGAAAAAATCTGCGTATGTGTGCTAAATCACTATTCATTCAAGAGATAATTTGCGTCTACCAAGCGATTACTAGTAGCATTTAATTAATTAATAGAAAGCTTCGCCAATAATAAAAATAAGCCAAACCAAAAAAATCTCACCGAAGCGAAAATTTTTACTCCATAAGAAAGTTCGCTAGGTGCACCATTACTACCCCAACTATAGTTTATTCTCTCAACAACGCACCGCAAATAATGTAAAGAAGCCACAAATAAAAGAAATGTGGTAGGAGCAAAAAGTGTTAGTTCCTTGTTATTTTCCAGTATAAAATTTCACCCGGTGAAAGCAAACCCAAAAAAAGAAAAGAAGAAGTCGATTAAACCAATGACATGAAAAGTTTCTTACAGCAGCCGCTAATCTGCCATTGTATGTGGCTCGGCTACGAATGGCACCTTTAAGTTCTCCCTCAATATCAATTAGATAAATGATGGCTGCAATTAGCAACAAAACTGCTGCCACAAAGTGGTAAACCACTTCCTACAAATTTGATATTCATGGAAAAAGTGAAGTTGAGCCCAAACATTTTCTTCAACCATTTACGATTACATAAAAGCTTAAACTTTGTCTTGTCTTACCAGCACTGTTTTTGGGATGATTGTAGCAGTAGCGATGCTAATTAAGCATGAGAATAACAACAGGGTTGATGTGATCAAGCAAGTTGTTGCAATCAATAAGAAAAATAACTCCGGTATAAATATCGCATGATCCGGTATTGTTGGGTAGCTGACCCCTACTCTGTAAACGTATTGGTTTTTATGGTATGCAATATAATGGCCCAACAACGCTACTGTGATGATCCCCAAAACCTGAGAAATCAAATGAAATGATTAATTACACATCTAATTAAAGTACGCATATTGGCAAAACAAAATCCTAAAACTAATTATTATGTAACTTTGCAAACAATTGTTCCTTTTTTCATCTTGACACTTAATCTTCCTTTGTCATCTGCTAGCGGCTACCATTCATTTAAATGACTTCGCTGATTTATGCAAGCACAAGTGAAATTGACATTTGTGGGTCAGTGCTTATCAGCGAAGAGAACGTAACTAGTCCACAAGATTTGCTTGCGCTATGAGGTGAGAGATATTGAGTGAGATCTACTAACGACTAACAACTGACTTATACATAATCCGAACTACTTCTTTGTATAACCTCCCATTTACTCATTCCTGTCAAGGAAAATTACCCGGAATTCCGTTTCGGTTCAGTTTCATTTGTCATCATAAAATTTCCTTTCTGAAAGATTGCTCTTTCCCATGTCAGAATGCGATGCCGAAAATAAGCCAAAACGGCTTACTTTTGGAAAACATAAGTACAGATAGTCCCTCTGCTTCAATTTCTTTGGTTCGGTCTTTGTTCTCTGAATCTGTTTCTGAATCTGAATCTCGCTCGGTGTTTCTTGACTCTTGAGTCATCTCCACTAATATCCACCCACCTTATCCCAACTGTTTTCTTTTAATTTTGCTTAAACGAGGCTTATCGATGTCACTACACCCATTCTGAGAATTAAACTGTCCAAAATATTCACTAAAAATCTACGTTTTCAAATAGACTTGACAGTGCCATATCAATGGCAATTTTGACACTCTCTTTTTCATCTCAAATGTACCAAATCATAGAATTTGCTTATTTACCAAATAATTTCACTCACCACATGAATAACTTTGAGGATTCCCGGTAACGTCTTCAGATATCCGACATTCAGAAGGACGGCTTGTGTTGTGGACGTTGTCGTTGTACGCGTTACGGTAACAGTGTGAGACATTTTTATAACTTATTGAAACTTTTTGGAACACTTATAAAGGACACTTTTGCTTCTGGCACTTTACACAAAATTACTTTCCAATCCCACTATGGTTCACTATATTCACCATCCAAATAAATATATACTGAAGCAGATAATTTTGATGATGTTCATGAATGAATCCAAATCTCTTTCCAAATGTCAAATGTGTTATCTGAAATAAAAAGGAAGTGATGAAAACGCGATGTATGATGATGTGTTCAGCTGTCAAAACACTTTAATCGAGTGAAGTGTGAGAAAACGAGCATTCAGAAACACTGCCTGTTAATTCTGAATGCTAAAAGTCACCTTAACTACATGAGATTTGTTTATGTGAAAATGCATATTTCTAGCTTAAATCTCTTATATAAAATTACTAATATAATGACTCGGGAAAAGGTTATAAAGATTCGGTTTGCCGAAGCTGGGCGTGTATCAAAGTGGCCAGCAAACTATAGTTTGCAGTGATATTAATATTGACACAGCATATTTGGTTTGCGGTTATTTGTTATAATTAATATGGTTAATTATATAACTCGTTTTTTATGGTTTTAAAGACGAATCGCTGGCTTTTGGTTTTTTATTGAAATTTACAACATTTAAAATGTACCTCTTCGCTCTCAACTCCTATTCAACTTGAAAATATATTCAATTGATACACATGCAATTCTTTTCCTTATTAAATTTTAAAACAATCACTATGCATTTCTGCCAATCTGCGAGGATACTATTCGCACGTGGCGAAGTGGCAAGCCCACAACTCTGTTTGAGACGACCAGAGGAAATCAAACTGAATAACCTTGGGTCCCTCCTTAAAGGCGAATAAGAGGCAGGTAAATGGATGTTTTTTCATTGAGTTCTGCACTTAAGTATGCTTATGGAGTGGTCGCGGTCGTGGCTCCAACTAGTAATAATAGCGTCATGTTCGACGCTCTATACATAATGGTCATTTGGCCAGCATTTTGTTATGACAGAATGATTTGTATATGAACGCATCTTTATTACCGATTATGAAGATATGCGTACTCCTATTGTCTGCGCAGTTGCATAATGGACGAGAACAAGAGAAGAAAAATAATCAAGATTTGCTATAAACTTTTTTACAGATTGGCTATGATCTTCCTTTTGCGTTATGATTACTCAAATGACTTGAAAATTACAAGTGATGATAAATTACATTCGAAAGCATGACTTTACTCAAGTTAATCCTAATAATTTCATAAATCCCGAATTACGTAATCTAAACAAAAAATGCTTCGTCGCGACATTTCTAACGATCTAATCCCACGTATTTTTATCAACAGGAACTTAATTCCCATTCATGTTCAGATTTTGATCACAAGTATTGGATAATGACTGGCTTAAAGCTAAAAAGATGAATGAGTCATTCACCAAATTTATAGTGGGAACTGACTCACCTTCACTCATCAACACTTTGTAGAATAATAATTGCACACAACCTCGCACGCACTGCCTGTCATCCTCATCGAATATTTTTTCCTAAAACAAATTACTATATCCTGGCTTTGTTCCTCAAACACACCTTTTCATCTCTGTATATTTTGTAATAGCACACAAGCACGTTTATAAATCAGTAATTAATCACGTGAAAATTACAACTTTGCAATTTTGACATTTCTTCGAAGTCACACTTACCTACTTATTTCCCCTTAAACGTAGCCTCCACTGGAGCCTGGAGCCACCCAATGCACTATGCAAAATTCCTAGAGAACGGAAATAATAACTTCATCACCATTGCATGTCCAACCAGACTGGATCTTTTAGGCTAGTGAAAACGCTTCTCTTTCAGTTGACCTACATACTTCGTATATACGACACACATAATCAGCAGTAAGCATCTTTTTTAGGGTTTAACATCAATTCCGATAGTCTCGCAAACTTTCCTTTTCATGACTCTGTAAAAATTTAGGAGAACCGAATGTTCTCTCTGTACATCATGCATAGCCAGTAAACACTATTACGTAAACATGACACACACCCAGTTTCATATAGTAATAGACTTCTCACTTTTTATTACAGTGAAGATTCCTTTTTATTATCTCTCATGATAGACAATGCCATATCTGTGTTTCTATGCATTTAGCTTCCGTTTCTTGTTCTGAACTAGGCTGTGGATTGGGTGAAGGAAACCTAGTTTATGTGAATTAATAAAACTGATTTATAGGTCATATAGAAATAAACGTTTATGGTTTGGCTCCTTGGTAGATTTGGTTAGTGGGTGGGGGTAGTGTCAATTGGATTAAGGACAAAATAATTGTGTTTGTTACCGGAAGAATTTAATTTTAAGGGAATTATTTTATTGATAATGCAAAGTTTAGCGGCGAATGTGATGAAAATACTGTGAAGATGAATAGTAGAACTACCAGGTTAAGGGGATGTTAGCTACGTTCTATTGTTTATCTTTTTTATCACACTGACAAGAGATGTTAGCTATTTTTCTAACACTTGGGAATACCTTCCAACGTTATACAATTTTGCATGAGTAAGGAGCGCAAATATCCTATCCATACTAAACTCAATACATACAGAGGATACTAGGCGTCTCTCAGCAAATGTGAACAAAGGAGTTAGTCTTTTTATTTAACACTGAAAGGATATCTTTTCCCAACCAGCTGAGTTATGTCTACTCCACTTTCCAAAAGACTAAATTTTAATTTTGATGACGATGTGTGTTAAATTAAAGTAAAGCATTCATTTATCTTTCGCATTTTTATAACCTTCATAATATAGGCATTGTATACCATAGAAAAATTCATTCATAGATATTCTCTGATTTGTGTTATTGCCTATTTACTTTCACACATCCAAGTTTCTCGCAATACCTATCATCACTGCTTCTCATGAAAACCTCCCAAACTCTCAACTTTCATGCCTCCAAGATGCTCATGACTTACTCACGCTTAAATCTTGTTTGGTTGGGTTGTGCAAAACAATACTTTTACAGGTAGTTCAGAGACAGATCAATATTTTTAAACTATATTGATGTCTATATTTGCACAAGAGACTTGACCTTATGACCATATCTGAAGAAGTGCATTTCATCCGCTACCCAATGACACTGAAAATGTCATTGTTAAATCACTACTGCCAAAAGAATAGATTTTCTGATAAATCATGAGCAGTTGGAGGTAGAAGAAGCCAAATGTGGAAACAAAAAGGAATGTGATTTTCCATTGCGATTCAGCGTCTTAGCGCGTTATGAACGCTACCATTTGACTTTGCCCTGTACTCGTGCAATAAAGATGAAAACGTTTGAAATTGTTTTAGAAGCGACTACTGATGGCGTTGCAAACTAAGGTTGGAACGGAGTAGAAATAAAATTTCTATTTATGCCTCTTCAACAATTTTATAGCGAATCATCTTATATATACCAACTTAAGAATATTTTCTTTATAAAAAATTCCACACGGAACATGTGGATTATACGAGGATATCAATTACCAGTCTATTCTTGTCCCATCCTTTTTACTACACATTCTCCGAGTGTGACGCTCATATAATGGGGCAAAAGTTATTAGCTCTTTGCCAAAACATCCTCTCTTGAAAAAAGCGATAATGGCCATGTCGCTTGTTTCTCGTGTCACAACCCTATTTGTTTTCCTTTTCGTAGAGTGAAGCTTTAGCCTCATAGAAAGTAAGCGAACTTGCATTTTATGAAAGATATAGATGGAGACAAAGCAGAGCGATTCTTTTTGGGGACAACTTTGAATGTCACATTTCATGTAGACCTTCTTTCAATGCCTATAGGAAACCGTAGCTCATCGGCATTTATAACATAAAATAGTGCAAAAATGACATTCGCCAAAATGTAAATGGGCCATAGTCTACTAAAAAAAAGCAACAAATGCTATTCCTTTTTACTTTTTCTGCAAAATTCAATAAGTATATAGAACGCATATATACCTCGGCAAAAACATCGGCAACTCTTTTTTGCACTTGAACGAAAATGAAATGCACTTTGTCATGAAAATCCTCGTTATTCTCACATGTTATTCAGTTTTTGTTGGTACCGCATGTGCTTTCCAGTTTTTCATATAATTTTTATGTCTATTGTTGAACACATATTCAACTGGGAAAGCTTAGAAATAATTTGAAATATTTTCACAGCTTTTGCATTAGTCCACAGAGAATTTCCACTACATATTTTACCCAGCCTATTATTGCCATGATTTTTTTAGTCCTTGATAAATTCGCTTGTGAAGGACCTGAAATAATGCCATGAAATCGGATACAATTGAAACTCCCTCATACTTCTAAAGGATGACATGTATAGTTTGTCACAAAAATAGCTTATATAATTTATCTGCATCAAATATATTTTGTGTTGGAGGTAGCCAAAAGTGGATCTTCATTTGGCAACGACACTTCGCATTAGTTCGCATAAATTAAATTTTACATTTATTTCACTCTACTCCCATAAGTACAATTCCAATGTCGAAACGGATGTGTACAAGAAGGAATGGTGACGACATTTTTTTACTAGAGATAAAATAAAAACTACTTTTTCATATTCTCACATGAGATTACGATAAAAACATTCATATTGGACAGTGATGATCCCCAAATCCATATTATTAAGGATATAATCTAAATACTAGTAGGATGGACAGAATCGTCAATAATGTAGAAATTTTTATATGCTTTGTTATAAATGGAGCAGTGACGACTGACGACACGTTTATTTCATACATTTTCCTTGTAATCTCGAAAAACACATAATCTCATGGTGTAATATAACATCGTAAGCATTTCATACATTGCAAAAATTTATGCAGTTTTTGAGACTGAATAAAAATGCTCTCGTATATAAAGTACGCAGCACTACCTAACATACGAGAACAATATGGTTGTTTGTTGTCTTATAAAATTTGAATAATAAAAAGGAAAAAGTACAAGCAATGCAACGCATTATTTTTAGTAGATTTGTGGAGATATGATAAAATTAAAAGTTTTCTCATTACTTATTTCGTACGCGTTCTACAGAAGAGATGTAACATGTGTATAGCATTGTATAACATGACGTGATAGTAGCTATATAGAACTTTGGTAATTGAGGCAAATTTAATCCCAGTCGAAGTTTAGAAGCTGATACGGCACACCTTGAAGTCTTATCTGTTCCTATATAATTTCTCCCAAAAAAAATCTCGATAAAATAAGGCCGAGAGTAGAATAAAGTCGGGATTATAGATTGAGTCGTTGAGTGAATAAGATAAAAGGAGTAGCGATAAGTAGATTGGAAGTTTTCGCCTTCGGTTTAGCGGGCGGTGTTTTTTGTTGAGGAAGAGAAAGGGAGAATCCTTTGATGTGACATTTCACGTTGGGGACGGCCAGCTTCCATAAGTCATAGATATATTCAAAGCTATAAAATAAATGTAGTTTCACTTCCTCTCTCAGCAACCTCTACTATATAGAGCTAGGATTTTATGTGCATGTTGCCATTTACGTGTCTGCAACTTCCTTTGTATGTGTGCAAGGGGAACATGGTGTATTTACAAGGTACAAGGCTTGCCAAAAAGTTTAATCTTTTCGGGAATCGGAAAGATCAGGAACCAGGATATCCCTCAGGAGATTGGCCGTCGTCATAAGTGAACTTTTATAGGGAAAGCGGCCATACGACTGTGAAGATTAGGAGAGAGAGGGTAACTATTTGTGCGAAATCAGATTAGTAAAGAAGGAGCGAACGAATTATTAAGAAGTGGAAGTTAGTCTTTGTAAAATCCACGTATCTGCTGACCTTCATCAAGACTTGGATTGGAATTACCGTGTTATAAATTGAAGGACGGAATAAGAAAATAGATCCTTTTTGGAATGTTCAGTCATTAGTCAAAGTCTCATTGGAAATGTTTATTTAAACAATTTACGAGTTGTAATTATCATGTAGAATGGACTAAGCCATGGAATATTTTTAGAGGTTCACTATTAAAAAAGTTAAACGTGAATTTATTTCAACTTCTTAAATGTTTTCTTAAATAATAAAATTGACCCGGTTCAAAAAACCTACCGTGTGCAGTTGACTGTGAAAAGTTTTTACATAATTCGGAGATTACCTTGAGATTCGCGAATCTTATCTTTCGTAATAACTCCAAATGTGTACAATCATCCCTCGTTTCACATTCCGGATTTGCATACCTGCTAACTTCCCCATCCGTCGACGTCGAGTTATCGGAGCAGAGAGAAACAGCATCCGATGAAGGTTTTGTGTGAATGCTGGAGAAAGTCTGATACCTGCATTGCGTGCTACATGGCGAACTTGGAAGGTTTGTAAAAAAATTTGCTCTTATTTCCAAATTTAAGAGTTGGTAGATTGTTTTTTGAAGCAGTATGCATATCAGCTTAAATTGAAAATCAGTGTAAGAAAGACACACATAACGATTCTTTAGAGAAATTTTTTATTTAATAATTTACGAGAATAGGCAGATGGCTTGTGTCAAATAGTCAAAGCCAAAAGCTCATTTTTTGCTGTTAGCGGAACTAGATTACAATGCTCTACGTTTTGTCTTACAAATAGCATAACACAAATCCATATAAAGTAAAAAGTATTTCATAACTTGGATAAACAAACAGATTAAGTGCTTGTTTTTCGCATAGATTTGGTAAGGTTCAAGAAAAAAGTCATGTTCTGTTATGGTCTCCGAAGACAACTTTGGAAGATAAAAGCAAAATCTTCTGGTTGAGTAGGGCATTTATTTCGCATTAAGGATTTGCTATGATATACGTTATATTCTAAATGGAGTTGTTCACACATTGCTGGTTACGCGCAGAGTGTTAATGTGCAAGTGCTCGAGTTAAGGAGACATTTTGGGCTAGCTTATCTAATTACATAATTGAGGTAAAGTGAACTGAAAGACTTTAGGAGACATTGATTCTGTGAGAATATCGATTTTTATTACCCTTTTAAGTTCAAGTGACAGTTTTATTTTAAATTCAACTAATTTCCAATTAGACATGCCACTTAAACCTTGCGTCATCGGCAATTTTTGCCACATTTTCTGGTGAAAATAGCTCTTTATTTTAACGAACTTGGAATGGTTTTAGGCAAAAATAAAAGTGAATATTCAAAGAATTCTGTAACGATTAGATCGAGGTATTGAAAGCCGACCATAAAACAGAGCAAATGTAGTTACGCATTTATTGCAAAACTCATCAAATTTACTATTTCTGCTGATGTCTAAGCAGCTTATGTATAAATAGCAACATAAACTGTAATAAATTGTCACGTTCTCATTAAGTTTAGGTTGGACTGTGTTTGACTCGAAGAAAAATAGTCATATATGGTAACTGGCGGTGGCAGTACAACTGTAATACTTTCCTTTTGGCGACTCCAACACAAAATCTCTGGGGATGTTGTGCAAGCATAACGAATTCCATTTAACTTGTTAACTAGAAAAGCAAACGTAAGGTAATTCAACAATAAGCATCATCATCAGTCATCCATACAATTTCATGCCCCATTATACATATTCAGTTTTGTCTTAAACGGTAATCATAATTTCTACTCCAATCAAACCATATTGAAATGGTGAATGAGCAAGAGCGAGCCAGTTTTTTGAGCAAAACGTTATTCTCAGCCCGCACCAAGCACACAAGCTCATATGAGATAATTTTGCTAAAAGCAAAAGTTAAGGACAAATCGAGCTGGTGCATAACGAGCAAAAATTTATTAGCTAGTTAGCTAGTAACATTTATGAATTTAGTCTCGCTTTTAAACTTGAGAAAATATCAAGCGCGTGCACACCACCACAGCCAAAGGTGTGATATATTTGGCTTAGGTTGTAGTTTTTAATTTCTTTGACAAGCTGCTGACTGAGTGATCATTATAGTATTTCAGCAATGTCTTGCTAGTAGCTAATTGGAAGGCATAGAAAAACTGCGACAGAAAAAATATCGCTTTAATATTATTCCTTTTACAATGTGAAATGTAAGAGGTTAAAATAAATTAAGTGGATAATTTTACGTAAGTTTCTGAGACATTTTTTTGCCTTTTTTAGATTGGAACCAAATCCATGCAATAGCAATGAATGCCGAAGCTCAGCGCAGACTAGAGGAGGACTTACGATTCCTAGAGTCAATTAACGTTTGGCACCTTGTTAACTTACGTTCAACGCCTCCTCCTCCATCGCACGGTTTATACAGATATGGAGATGGGTTGGATATCATTACACCATCAACTGAACAACCGGCGTATCCGTCAAATCTTTACCATAACCAATATCCACAACATCACCATGCAAATTCATCAATTTATCTACAAGGCAATAGATATCTCACCCCACCGCCTACTCCTTCAGTGGCAGACTTAAATCATAACCATCGACAACAACGGTTACAATCTCCGGGGTATGGAACATCTCTTCCTTATCCTGACTTAATAATTCATACGAGAGAGTTATCTCCGCCCGCGCCGTTATATTTTCCACAAAAACCTACCGACATTAGTCATACCACAACTGCTTTAATAGTTAATGAAAAACAACCGGATGAAGCGAAAAGATCTCCGTCAATAATTAAGAAGAATAATTTCAATTACTCCAAAGAGGACAACTCATGTGTCATCCAAAATTTAGCTTTAAAAGACAATTCGAGATTGTCGAATGTAACGTGGATTCCAAAGGAGCCACACGACTATGATGGTGATGAAGCCATTCGAATCGCATCTAAAGAAGGAACCCCGTCGGATGAGAAAAAGTCAGTAAAGTTTACAGCAGACACAATTTTCGTAGAGAGAGACATGAACTCGCCATTCTGGAAAGCCTTCGCTGAACGCAGAAGACAGCGAAGAATACATCGTCAGAGAAAGCAACTAAATGCCCAAATTGAAAGTGCTTCGTATCAACCTAGCTTGGTTGAGATTGTCAGGTCGGCATTTACAAAGTCTCCGAGTAAAGATGCGAATGGAAATTGCACTAAGAGAAAGCAGACAAAAGGTGAAGTTTTAGTTTATGATAATAGTAGTCAGGTCCCGGAACATTATACTACCCAATACGTTTATTCAACTCCGGTGACATCCAAGAAGTCAAGCAAATTCCTGAAAATGTTAACTTGTCAGTGCTGTTCGGCAACTCCTACTTTATAAACTTTTTATTTATAGGCATGTTGAATTGTGTAAAACGATTTGCTTTTTTATGCAACGACTATTTCTACAATATTTAAACTATTTTTCTTTACCTTCCAACCTGTTTTTTTTAGTATTATCCGCATTCGCTTTTCATAATTTGTACAGTATAGATTAAGTGAGAAAGTCATATTTCATTTACGACATCAACTGTGATCTGTACTAGTGCTTTTAGAAATAATTACCTGCTAAATCAAGTCTTAAGATTATTACTAATGCGATTTTAGAGACCTACACGCGCAGAGTTTTTCGCATTGTTTTAAGTTCTGTGAGACTGACTATGGAAGTTCCACGGATGAGTGGCTGGCGTTACGCACTCTGAAGCTACTATTTTATTGTAATAATCTATAACTGATCTGTAATGAGAAAAGTATAAATAAAATCTCTCATTAAATTTAATAGTACCTTTTCCTCGTTTTCACCTGTAAAATCTACAATAAAATGAATGAGAAATAATAAAGATGTCACACGAATATTTAAAAGTATTAAAAAATTATTACAAATTTGATTTATTTGACTAAAAAATTGTATTTACAATGAAAAATGTATGAAATGTGTAGTTATTTTGGCATCATTAGAAAAAGATTTCGTTTGGTAAATGCACAAGTATTCGTACAATTACTATTCAATAATACAGATTTATGGCAGATCAAAATCAAAATCTACTTATTTCTAAAACTACAATTGCACCGCTACAACAAAAGTCATTGATGCAAATACTACTATTCTGTACATGGGAAATAAGAGTAAAATAAAAATATTAATAAAGTTATAAAAGTCTGAAAGAATAGAATGTTAACAGTGCATATTGCATTGCAACAAATTGCTTTTAATTGGAATTCTTGCATTGAAATATGAAAAGGATGTTTTTAGGGGATATTATTTTGATTGGATGTGCGGCTACTCCTCCAGTCTTTGAATAAGAAGAAGGTTCCTGCTCCATAAACGATTGTGTTGAAAAGTGCAAAAACCTAAAAAAAACACCCAAGTAAAACGTTTTCATTTTGGAAGAACATCTTCAGTTGAATTTAGAATATGAAAATCTACTCACAGCCGCAGTAGTTCCTTTGGCATAGAAATCATATCCAGAAACGGCTGCAAACTGCCAGATCATTGCAATGAAGTAGAATGCTGTTGCTCCAGTTGTGTAGTAAAATTCCTGTGCATAATTTATTAAACAATTATAAAATATCGTGTAAATAAATTTATTCAAACTTACAATTGTAAGCCAAGGTATGGGCAAGTCCACTCCGTTTTGAATGTCGAACAAATATAGCACTAAAGAGAATACCAGTAAAATTATTTCTATTGCATAAAGATATTTTTTAATGAAAAAAATCCAACTATTGCTTTCACCGGAAGGTACGACTTACCTATTAGGAAAAATGTGAATAAGAATGTCAGCACTACAACAAAGAGGAAGAAATGTGTGGCACTGAGTCGAGCGGGTGCTCCAAACGCCATGCAAATGATCCCGAGGATCTACAAGAAATAATAAAGAGCATGATTAGCCAGTGATTAGGTTAAAATCATTTAAGCTATAATGTAATAATTTACACAGAAAAATTGAGAAATCATAAATACAATGCCGTAAAAAGTAAAAATCTATCAAATTTGGCCATCGATGGCAATAGGTAGATCGGGGCTCTGGACCATTGCGTTTTATATTTGTGCTCAACCAAATCAATTATTATGTCAATTTTAATTCTGTCACTGCTCCATAATGTCAAATATCATTTTACTATTTAATTTTAGCTCAAATTTAAGAAAGTTGGACGCGAAAAGTCATTTCCGAAAACTTTTTGTTCTCTCTGCTCCTGAAACTTTAATCCTTCAGCTTTGTCGATTTTAAATAGTTTGGTTTTGAAAATGTCAAGATCTTTATTTTGGCAGACACTTCATGTCTTCAACTTCATCTCAATAACGTTACCCTATCCTTCTGGCATTGACATTGTACTTGGACCGACCAGCGCAAAACAACGCTTTCCTTTGTCATTAGGATAAAGTTTCCGAGCTAATTTCGTTAACGCATTTTTGGCAGATGAAATCAAAGACTATCAAATTAAATTGTCATGATCATCGGTCCATAGAGGTCCATATAGATTTCATTGAAATGACAATACTCACACGAAGACAAAACTCTTTCCCGACAATCCCTCATCTATGAATATGTAAAACATTTATGATATCATTTTTGCACACACGTAATAATTTTGAATAGCAGGAGCTTCTCACGTAGCTCATATTAAAAAGAGGGATGGTGCACGCACGTACACAACTTTTATTATACATATGTACGTGTATAAATCAAGGAATTCCCTTTATCTGATTATATCTTATTTAATTCCAACCCAACTTTAATTTTATTAGTATTATCCTGACTCTATTGGTGTAGCGTTCATGGCAAAAAGTCAACAGGCTTGGAGCCAATCCCTAGGAAAAAGTGATGAGGTGAGATTAGAAGAAGCAGTTCAGGTTTCTTTTGATTTCATAAACTATGTCATTTTACAGAAAACCACGAAAAGCGGCTCCCGGATTCCAATGTTAATGGTTATTCGAGAGCAAAGCTCATTTAATCTTTGTGTGTGGTATAAAAACCGTAAAGGCTTACAAAATGAAAGTTGCCTTCACGAATAGCATTGATCCTCAAAGTTTCACTGCTTTATTGTAAAAAGAGAAAAGGTCTTGACTATAATAACATGCATAGAAATCAAAATCCGAGAGATGTGATGCTTTTTGAGCGAAAAATCAAAGGTCGCGATCCGTAATGCTAGTTTTTCTCTCCGCTCTGATACACATCCATGAAACTATTCATTTCATTCTGGCTACACACTAATACACACTCTCATTTATCATTCATACTTGCTAACTACAAAATTGCAGTATAATTAAATTAAGAAGGTTATACGCACACCGTTTGATTGATTCTTTGTTTGACAGTGAACTGTAAAAATGGGTTGAAGGTGAAAAGTAAAATTATTTTGGCGTTCCTCACGTAGCCTCATTTCATTTGTCACTTTCAATGTTTCAGTTGACAATGACTGTGCCATATGCTGATTAATACGAGAAATTTAAAGGGTAATGATTTATGAGTTAATAATAAGTGGGTTGGCATTTATCGGAATTGATGACGAAACTTGTCACAAATTAGCATTATGATGATAAAATCATTGAGGCTTTGTTTGAACAATAGTGCATTAGATTAATCAAGGATAATTATTCCCAGATGAAATATTATTTTAACCTGACCTATACCTAGAAATTTTCCACTTCCGCCTTTCTTGGCTAGAACAAACGAACTGTAATTTATCTTCGAGCCAGACAGTTCCATAGCTAAAATAAAACGCATTTTCTAAGTTTAATTATTGCCTATAGTGAGTCATGCATGAAAATACTATCGTGCCACCACTGTTTTATTATTTCCCTCTTCATGATGACTTAATCCCAGATCTACGAAAAAAATTAGTTGGCAAAGATTGCAAATTACATTCTAGTTCCAACGGGATGACAACTGATTCTACACGATTACATAATCTTAGAAAAACTTTAAAAGCTTCATTTCAAGCCTTTGTTCTTTCTTTACTCCTGTCATTTACGTTCCCAGACGGTTCTAGGCTACTTCTAATTAAAAATCAATTCATTCTCTCCTCTAATTAACTTACAAACTCTGCAATTTTTATTCTTCCTGGAATCGTCTTGAAGTAGTTGACATCAAGTTTTATCCAATCCAGGGCCACTACTTTTGGTCCTGTCGTAGTTGTCGTGGTATGTCCTGGTGGATCCATTGGTTTAGGATGTGAGCTTTCGTCACGCATCATTTCCCTTTGCACAGAAAAAATCTATTTCTTCACCACCCTCAAAGATCCAGAGTGTCACGTCTTTTACACACTTTATTTCAATCAATTTTGACAGCAAACCACACTAATTCTCACTTTTCTCCTGATTATATTGGACTTTTAAACCATAACTTAGACAATTAGGGCGACAAAGCAATTTGAACTGAAAACAGCACAAGCTTGACTTTCTTCTCCGTCTATTAAGTTTAGACTATTTGCAATTGAATCCTTTTGGTTATCACTCTCCTGCCCTAAAAAGAAAAATGGTAAGACACATCAGTAAAATATGACCATATATTTGTGCTCACGATATGAACACACGCCATACCAAATGGCTATATGAAGTGCGTGGGTGCAATAACTTGAAGATGAGGGGATAAGGAAGGAAAAAATCGAGAATGGCTTTTCAGCCTCAGATGCAAAGGTGGAGGGGGATATACTATACGTCGGCAACAATAATGACGTGACGGTGAAGATGACGATGGGAGGATATGATAATAATAGAAAGATGAGGATGCAACGTTACGAAAAAACCAAACCTACCCCTGAAGGCGTTTTATGCATAACAACATTTAGAAAATTATTCTACAGTGTTGATATGTCTATAGCTCTTTCCTTCCTCAGAGAGAGAGATGTGCCTACATAAATGTATTTATAATGACAGCGTTACAAGCGCAAGCACGCTTTTAGCCATATCAAAATGAATATTTAAGGTTTGGAGATGTGGTGTTATCCACACCAACTTCCTGTTTACTCCTGTAAAAATTAGGTGAAGTCCTTCATTATTGCCATAAATGATGAAAATAGGCTTGTTTCAGAGCTACTGTGGGACCAAACATTTATAATTTTGTTGCAAATGGTCTACTATTGACATGATGATTTATTAAAATCTTTTGGTTAAAAAATCAAAGCCTTTATACAGTTTTCATACGGCATTTTTTATACGAGTGTATTTCGGTACAATGATCATCAATGGACAGTTGATCGGCATTGAATGCCAGGGTGCCGCCGTTACATCTCTGCTTGGTTTCCTTCTTTTTATATCTCTTTTGGCTCTCGTTAAAAAGTTGCAGCAGTTTTTTTTTCTGATTTACAAAAGTGCATACTTTTACATGACTTTGTGGGAATAAGCTTGCATGTGGAAATGTACTATGATCAGCTCTAAAATATTCAAAAAGGTTGTTTATTCAACCCATCATTCTTGTTTTCACTTGGTCTCCTCTCTTTTAACAGGAAGCGAGAAGTAGTTTAGCACGCTTAAGCTTTTCTCTATTACATATGGATTATGTTTTGTATTGAGAGATTAAACACCTGCGACTTTCAATGCAAATAATTTAAGCAGGTTCACAGATTCCTCATAGATTGCTTTTAACAAAGGAAAAAAAGACAAGTCTCTCTGACAAGTACTTTCTATGTTGAGACTAGGACTAATTATGAGGAGCCATTATTATTACTTTGTAGAAAGCGTCGTATGTGGTGTGGCTCCACTAATTGTCACTTGGTGAGCCGTGTAAAAGCAAACAAACAACTTAAACAATAAGCGGAGCAACCCAACCGATTTCCTTTTCGTTGTAGCAATCAACGCAACAGAAAGATGACCTTATCTAAAGTGCATTCTTCATCTTCAGCAATAATGCAGTTTTAATTGTTGAAGATGAATGTTGAATGTGGGTCTAAAATCTGTAGGAGGATGTTGTTATTTTGTTAACTGCTTTATAACAACTTTAGAATGACAGGGGAATATGATTTTAGTACCAAAATGGGTGAATGACAAAATAAAAGAATGCGTTCAAGTCAAGATTAGAGAATAAATGTTCAAGAGATGCTCCTGCAGCCAAATTTAGTGAGATGGAATCTCTGCTTGTTTTTTGAACTCGTAAAACTATTTAGTGCACAATGAAAACCGATAGCTTAAGCAAGCAGAGCTTGGTTCAATTGGGCACAATGAAGCTTATCGTCAGATAAAAAAATAAAAGTAGGAATAAAATGCTTTATTTTACTTACGACTGTGGCAGTTTCCTAAAAATGGTCAGACAAATTTTGGTTTCGAGTGCGTATATTTTTCTGAGATTTTTTGTCGTCTTCGCACTACTCACACACTCACATGGGAGCTATAAGTAAAAGACTAGTTTACGCTGACGCTCTGAACCATGTACTTATTTGGAGTAAATGTACCACATCATCTTCAATACCGAGTAGGTAAAAAGATACAAAGACGGTGATAACACTATTATTTTGGTAGGGGCGAGAGTAAGAATCACGAAATGACGTTGGTATGAAAAAGTAAGCATACTAAGATGAGATACCAGTTAGGCGATTCTTTAAAACTCATCTTGAGTCGAATCAAGCGATGCATTCTTCACAAGAGACTTAACTGTTTCTTTTGAAAAACAACCCTGAAGGGGTTAGTTTTACGTGGAGAGATAGGGGATTAAGTGGACGTGCACTGTAACGCTGTAGCGCTCTCATCATGTTGAAGATTATCATTAGGACTAGCCATTTCTTCATGCTCTACACTTGATTTTGTAGAAGACCACTCCGTAATAACTTTGCTTAAGAGATAGAAAGGTTTAAGTCCCGTGATAGTTCAAGAATCCCTGCATCAAACCACGCAATGCCACAAACTGTGATTGTAATTAATCCTCAGATCGCAATCCTTCTGCATATGAATTACTAATCAATAAGATGAGCGAACATTTCTTCCTTGGCAGATGAACCCAAGTGGAGGTCCTCGAAGATGCTTCCTTTTTAAGCTTTCTATTTTGTTTCAGAGTAGATCTAATTTCAAATTGTAATTTTATGCAGAGTAGACCCACGGTGAGCAGAGTGTGTGTGCCATGTGCCGATTTAAAAGCTATTTTTAAAGATCGACAGTATTCCTTGTGCCAGCGCAAAGAAACAAAATATTTTGTGGACCAAAAAGCTCCCATAAAACATACACAAATCTATTTTTATTTCCATTTTACATCCTTCAACTTCACATGATGATGTAAATATTGGATCATATTCCATAAGAATGTGGATGCAGATGCGTAGGAGTATTTATATACATTTTCAATGTCATTGGCTAAGTTGAAATGCAAACATTGTTAATCGTAGTGTAGTAGAAAAAATATTTACTAAAAATGATGGGATGCGTCAGAACAAAATGATGTGGGTAGAAATAAAATTTCAGCCAAAATCCAATTGAATGCAAGTCTCATTCTAGAGTTATATAATTTGCTTGTCTTCCGAAACAATGATCTGTCAATATTTGAATTTTTCTTTTTACAATGCTGGAAAATCCATTAAAATATTGCATGAAGTCACTTGTTCAATGTTTAAAACTGACGTAAAGGGAGATGCTTTATGTATTTGCTCTTCATGAAACTATGTTGCATCCATAGAAGGCGTGAATACACTTTTGCTCAAACAAAACGTGCAAAACCATCATTACACGTATCTAATATGGCAGAAATTATTTATTAAATACACACTGCAGCATTAAAAGATAAATGACTCTTTAAAAAGTTTAAGGATAAAAGATGTTATCACTTTGTATTTTTTACAGTAATTCCAGATAGGTTGTTTGGTCACGTAGGCCCTCACCTCCGCTGGCCATATTAGCAGGCCAACTACTTCTTATCTTCCCAGCATCGAGCTTATCATTGCTAATTTATCCATCGAAGAACGATCAAGTAATAATTATTTCATTGTCTATTGCAAAATTAGAAGGGTTTATCAGCATGTAACAAGAATGCTATTATTGATTAAAGCTTTGTTTCCCATGCTCATGAAAGCATATTTAATGGCTTGCAGTTAACTATGTCTGGAGTTTTTACAAGAGTTCCAGGCGGGTAAACTCAAGTAAGCTCAACATGGTCATAGCGGTGCCATAATTAAATTACGCCCCCGTACCGAGCTAACTTTCACCAAATCTTTTTTCTAAATCCTTAAATATGGCAAGTCCTAAAGAAAAAGAAAATTTCGGAAGCACAGATAATGAAACGGAGGAAATCATTAAGGGAGTGGGTAAAATTTCCAGGCAAAGTTCTACATCAGACAATGATCTCGAGAGCAAAGAAGAGTCTTCTTGGTGGACGTTACTCGGAAGTCTTCGCATGGAACCTGGCTTTCTTTTATACATGATAGCTTCCGTCATGGGTAACATAATGGCTTCAGATTTACAACTGGATCGGGCATGTCGAATTAATATCGGGTATAACGACACCGTATGCGACGCCCTCATGGACAGGTATGGGTTTTAAATTTCCAGTTTAAATGATTTTATTAACTATCGGTGGCTTTGCTTTGATTAGCCAATTGAAGAGGAATTATACAGAGCAAGAAAAAGAAGTCCAAAGAATCATTTCTGAAATGGGAGTGTGGACTGAATTTGTAGAAAATTTCTTCCCCATCCTCTTCTCCCTCTTTCTTGGAAACTGGTCGGATGTGTATGGAATCAAAGTTCCATTTCTCTTCACGATTTTTGGGGTAGCTTTACGTTACGGAGGACTGCTTTTGTGTACCTATTATACAACCTGGACAGCACAAGTTATTGGTCTTTTCTCAATCCTCCCCGGTTCACTAACTGGAGGAAGAATTGCGATTAGTATGCTTGTATACAGTTATGTCGCTGTCACAAGCTCAATTGCAGACAGAACATTTAGGATTGGAGTGCTAACTGCAGTTCGAACATTTGGAAGGTCAGCGGGGAGTTCATTAGGTGGATTTTTAAAAAGAGGAGGAAAAGATTACTATTTCATTTTTGGTCTCGGGGGTGGAATAGCTTGCCTTTCGTTCCTATATATTCTCTTACTAATGCCAAATCCTAAAAAGGGAAGTAATCCAGCAGGGTTCAAGCGCACTAAATGGGAAGCTTTTAAGAACCTATTTAATCTTAGGAATATTATTGAAGGAACGAAAGCGTTTTTCAAGAAACGAGAACATGGAGTTCGAGAACAATTGTATATGTTGGTAGTTGTACTCATCTTTACAATGGCCCCAATGCAAGGCGAAGATTCTGTGCTGTTACTCTTTGTGAGAAATAAATTAATGTGGGACACGGCAGATTACTCGCAGTATAGCAGCATTCGGATGGGTAATTAACTAATTAAGTTGCTAGAAAATGAAATGGGCTCATTTTTTGTTTAAATTTTAATCTTAGGCATTGCCTTTGTTGGTGGACTGATAAGCGTTGGCCTAATGGTGAAAGTTCTGAAATTACAAGATTGGTTACTGGGAGTTGCTTCTTGCATTAGTCAGATTGCTGGATCAATGGTTGGTTTCTGATATTATTTAATATTTTGAATTTGCTAAATTAACTCTAAACTACTCGTCTAATCACTCACAGGTGTACGCTTTCGCACACAACGATTTAATGATGTATATAGGTATGTGTGCTGACCTTACTGAACTTAATTCTAACGATATTCAAACTATTTTCTTTACTAATCCTTTCTTCTTCAGCGCCTGTCGTGGATATCTTGAATGGAACTATGATTATAGCGGCAAGAACGATGGTTTCTAAAATCGTGCCTGTCAATGAAATGGGAAAGATTAATTCATTCATTGCCGTTATTGATTCTACAACTCCAATGTGGGGCAACCCGTTGTACAACGCAATTTACAGAGGAACTCTTGATGATTTTCCTGGGGCATTTTTCACCGTTTCTGCAGCATTCACTTTGCCACCTCTGGTTTTGTTTTCGTAAGTAGATCAGTTAACCTGATTTTAAACTCAACCTGATTTTAGTAATTAAAAATAAAAATGGTTTTCAGATATTTCGGCGGAACCCACAAAGGTATTCCAATTGACGAGCAAGCTAGAAGGAAGGAAAAGGGTAAATCGCAACCCGTGCCATCGCCTTTGCCAAACAGTCCTGCAATAGCGTCTAGCTCTACAGTAGAATCTACTCCATAAATTAATTAAAAGAATTTGCCCTGAACTGACTGAACATCTCTTTCAGAAACGGCATGTCACATGTGTTCATTATAAGAAGTAATAATACTTGTGTTGTTTGTTGAGAAGAGATGATCTTTTTGATTTAAGTTTTGTTATTTTATTCTTTGAGAAATAAAAATCTAAAATATACTAGGGTAAGAAATACCTGCTTCAAATACAAATCACTAAATGTGTTTTCTAAGTAATCACTTTTGAGCATCTTCACCTTTGGAAAAAGGATTAAGTTTCTTCATCCAAGACGTCCTGAAAAACAAGAAGTTGATATGATTTCCAAAATCAACACATATTCTATATTAAAAAGTATATTCGCAACAACTAATTTAGCTTACGTTTCTTGAATTGAATCTCTACTTTCTGGTGGTTCTAGCTTCAATTGCTCAATAAGTTCTGCTCTATACTTATCTTTCAAAGGACTAGGCATTTGATGCATCGCTTTCAATTGTTTAACCTTTTCAATTGCTTCGTCCACACTCAAGCCATACCATTCCAACTCATTGGGCTACAAAGAAAGAAAGGTCAATAATTTTAGCAGCACAATAATTATTTTGATAATCACTTGCAAAGTTAATGATTTTTCTAACCGGAATCATATATTCTTGAAATTTTTCAAGAAGTTGCTCCTGTCGTGTGGGGTTGTCCTTACAAAAGTCTTTCTCCATTAAAGCCACCATAATACACCGTTTCAATTTTAGGGCAAGAAGAGATTTTAAATCATAAGCAGGTGTCTGAAAAGAATCATTTAAATTATAAAAATTACGACAATTGGTCTTTGGGCATATTAGGGAAGCTTACCATCATTAGATAACTATCAAGTCCATGATGCTGATCAATAAGTCTTAGCGCTCTTTCCGTAACCACTACGGAGAAATAGGTGTCCAATACTTCACTATAAACTACACTTTTCTTGATTAGTGGTGACCAGTAACGTGGCACAGGACTCCTGTATTTGCCCCTTTTAATAGTTCCTTGAACGACTCCTTCCCCACCCCAAATGCCTTCATGCATTTCAATTGGATAGTTCACTGGTATTTGGATGTTCTGATGGTGTTTCCTAAAAGAAATAAAAGCAATTAATTAGCAAATGATTACCCATCATCATCATGAAAAACTTACACTTCACCAGTTTCTGGATTTCGTGTCCACTTCTCCTTCATTGGAACCCAATGAATTGGCGTCTCCTTTTGTTCACTCTCCATCCACTCCGTATAGAATTTCTGGTACTCGTATGGCAACTTCATGACCTCTCTCCTGTCCCAAGGTCTCCGGAAAATCGTAAATCTGGAGGGATGGAACAACTTCCGAAGACTAGTATGGACATGATATGCTGACATTTCGTAACCTAAAAATTAAAACATGGACTTTCACGTTTAATTAAAACCTTATTTACCACAACGCGAATCATAGTTATACTTTAGAAATCACTGATTAGTAAATTCATACTTACCAATTTAGTGAGCCGGCTATAACAATTAGATATTTTGGTGCACGTGTTTATTTTTAGCCACTTTCCACTCATGCATTTAATATTTACTATTTATTACACTGAACAGCGTTTACAAATTGTTCGCATAATGGTCACTGCACAATATTAACTATTCAAATTAATTTAATCAAAAATTGCACAATAATTACACAATAATCCGGGTGCATTTGCAAAAAAAAGTCTTTTTGGTTTGTTGTGAAAACTGATGATGAGCTGAAGAAGCACGCGCGCGCTTTTTCTTTTCATTTGCGGGGTACTGCGTTCTAGTGTTTTATGCAGTTTTGTATAGTCTTTTGGACTACAAGATAATACGTCGTTCAAAAAAATTAATATTTACCCCACCCATGAAAGAATGTTACAGATTCTTTTGTTGGCCATTTACGATTTTGAAATTTTCTTATCACCGAATTACTTAGAAATTATTATTAATAATAATACGATATGAGTGAATAAACTGCAAATCGCAGTCTGCGATTACAATTTTAAGGAGAAAAACGTCGGACATGATACCGAGTATTTTAACATAAACGTAATTGTTTCATGATTTTTTTGCAGATGATTAAAATTCAGTTTACACTTAAAAATTGAAAGAAAGCCATTTACTACCTGATTAAAATTAATGATATGTGCCAGTCACGTTAATATTTTTTCGATTTTATCTAATGCAAATAACCAAGATTCCCACGGGGGATATCTCCTATCTCCCCCATTAATGATCAGAAAAGCATAAACGATTGACAATTAATTAGGGAGAGTTCATAGCAGATTTGTGCTTGCGCATATAAAAGAGCTTCTTCATTTTTCAATCATAATGCAAAACGATTGACTTGCACTAGCACACGATTCTGTGTGAAATACAAGCATTCATGTCGATATTTTTATAAAGATAACTATAAACTGTGTAAACTATGCTATGAAAGTCTTCCTGTTACGATCATAAATTTTTAAATTAAGATTTCAAAAAAGAACACGATACATAAACAGTGGCACGTGAGAGCAATTTAATGTTTAGCGTAGTAAATTATAACTTTATAAAAAAAAGTGCAAGACAGCAGAGAATTTATGCTTATCGACAGGACACTGAAAAGGTGCCATTAAGAAATGTATATGCTGAAGCACTTTTACATCTCGGTTCCCTTATCGGCATTTTTTGCTGCTATCTCAAAGCATTATTCACATAAAATATTAGCTTCATATCTCCCAACAAATGTCTTAGGTCTTGGTGTCAACAAGGCACATTTTTAACCGACTTCTGCAATGTTTTACCGCTTATTCCTTTCAGTACTTTTGTGATTATCAGCAACAGTTGCATTACAGCAGTACCTCCTATTGATGATTGTGGTTAAGAAAAAATGCTTTACTATACGGAGACGATGATACAAACTCCTTTAAATTTGCAACAATCAACGCAATTCGCAACGTTCTTTTCAGCAAAGCTATCAACAGCCGTACTACTTCTATTGTATTTGTTGTATGCATTACCACATGATATGAAAACCATATAGACTCGGTTGACTTTGTTTATACGAGGTGCCTGATGGTTGTAAGGTGCTTGTAAAGTAAAAAGGATTTTGTAAAAACGCCGACGAAGACGTATGCACATCAACCAGACAAAATGAGCAACTCACGTTTTTGTTTTGAGTTGGTTCGTTATAAGTTGTTGCACTTTTAAGCAGACCATTGTTGCGGTGAGTGAGAAGTGACCGACTGCATGAAATTTTTGTGCGTGTCCGCAATCACCGAGATAAAAAGTTTTATATCCCGCATTTTGCTTGATCCTGGTAAAATTTGGGGAAAGTTTTTGGTTGAAGTGTAAACTTGTGAGATTGTTAAGTGTCAAAAGGGTACATGTTTGGGTGCCGTTTCAGTAAGGATATTGAACCAATCTCATTTTGAATTTTGTTAATAAGCTGAGGGTGCAGGATTCGGATTCTTCAAATAAAGCAATTAGTAAAGTGAATTCTGATCCTTTCTCCTATGACGAGAAAAATCTTTGCTATTTTAAACTTTGATGGATGGATTTGACGAGAGAGAAATCAATTTTTTTGTGATGTGACTTGGTTTATGTGCTCTAAGATTAGATTAGATATAACCAATGTTCTAGTGCCTTAGTTATAGGATTTTTGCACTTCCATTATATTCTAATTGCTACTGTGCATGTGAAAGATGATACTTATTATGAGGTGTGCACACCAGCGATAGATTGTAAACAGGGTAAAAAAATAATACCCAGTGTAATGTAAAGAAACCCCGTAAAATGTTACTGACATGACTTGTTCAACTTGACTAGAATGCAAACAAAGAACTATGATGAGAAATTGGGACAGAAAAATGAAGTCAATGTTGCTTGTGGCTCCACAGTAGGTAATTACTTTTCTTCATTGTTTAGACTTGGATGCTACGTATTCCTTGTGGCCGTTTTCATTCGATAGTGATCAAATGATAACTTGAGACTGTTTTTCCGTTACGATGAGGCTTGATATTACAGCCTTAAGACTTCCGGTGGAGTCGTGTGCTGCTACTTAAGCATGTGACGGATGGATCGTCACATGCACTCATTCTAACTAAAGGCAGAGGAGTATTTGTCTTTTAGGGGAAGAGTTGAGTGTATGAAAACTAATTATATGAGTTTAGTGAAGGTTAGGAAGTAATAAGGGAGACTCATTTTCTGTATGAAAATGCCTACATGCATTGTTTACAATATTTTTCATTATTCTGTGTGAATTCGAAAGCTGAGTCCTAAGCGATTTAATGCCGGACCTAGTGGGGAGAATTCCTTTGTGCCCTCACCCACTCATTCATTACTGTTGGTACAAGAGAGAAGAATGACAATCGATTAAACCAGTTTTAAGCTTAATCCCACAGCGGAAGTTTGAAGAAATTAAAGGAAAGACACGAGACTCTAATAAGTTAAAAAATGTGTGTATTGTGATGGAATTTTCACTAGTTCATGTCATTATAATAGCTCAGGGGACACTTTCATGTACCTCTTTGTTGGGAGCGTCTTATGAATATCCACTCTATTTAGGTACGTGAAACTCTAGGTGATTTACGTTTGTTTAAAGTACTAATTTGAACTAAACTCAAAGGAGATAGCAGGATGGGAAAATCAAGATATCTCAATTGACATGCGTGGTATTTCAAGACTAATTATATTTAATTAAACAAACAATCTGAGTTCATTGGTATTGAAAACATTTTGCGCAGGTGTGGCTGCAATTGAATACTTTTGAATAATACGATACGGTTAAATTAATTAAAATTGAACAAATAAAAAGCAGTGACGACAGATAAGAAAGAAAGCACGCACCGCATCATGCAAAATGATTTGTCCTTTGTTCAAGCAAAGTCACGAAAGTCTTCGAATTAAGCCATTTAAGGTTTAGTAGTTGAGTGACAGTGCAGTCATTTCTAACATAACTCAATTAAATAAATTGACATTTATTTCATATTTAAAGTATTGAACATTTAACACTGTTCATTCGAAGAGGATTCAGCACGACTAAGCACGAAATGAATTTTGAATAACTATCCAAGTTTTTTTTGGCAAGAGTTTTCGAATTTCATGTCAAACCGATTGTTAGGGCCAAACCAATATAATTTTTAAGACTTTTCCTTTCCCAATCAGGAAATCGTAGATTTAAAAAAATCTAGTAAAAGTAAAATCCTTTAAACAACTGTCAAATATGTAGGTACGTTATAGGTCAGCAATTAGAACATAAAAATTTGAAAATGTTCGTAAAACATTAAACGTTTTGTGTTGGTGTTTATGTTAATGTTAAGTTTGTGCCCTTTTCACTAGTGAAATGCATTCTACGCAAAAAGTATGGGCTACTTAGTATTCTACGCGAGTAAAAATAAAAACGGCTGAAACTTGCATAGTTTTTTTGGATGTGATAAAAAT
This sequence comes from Rambutsinella grinnellia, assembly GCA_027743725.1. NCBI lineage: Eukaryota > Metazoa > Arthropoda > Collembola > Entomobryomorpha > Entomobryidae > Rambutsinella > Rambutsinella grinnellia. The sequence continues at coordinate 22,515 of JAHZMU010001357.1, read as the reverse complement.
TTTGTCAAATTTACATACAAAACTTACCATTAATGCTAATAGTTATCAGTGGAAGTTGTAAGCGATAGTTTAATTGTGGGCTGTTGTGCTTACCAGTTTGAAAAAGATGAAGCGGACGCGGACAACCAGACCTGTCCTGACCCCAAATCGAGCAAGGATGGCCGTAAGTCACAATGTCATTTGTAATACTTAATTTTGTTTATATGCTGACAGACATGTAATATGTCCTGAGTCCTGTAATGAGTTAACTTTATAAGGTAGATGTAGAAGAAATTTGCAACTTAAAATGGCAAAACCCGGTTGTTGGGTTGGTCTTACATGTTTTAACACTGTTTTAATCAAATCCTTTCACACATCGAATAGTGAAAGCATTCGTGCCTATTTGGTTTTGGGGAAAGATCTGCAGATTTTTGCAAAGTTAAGCAAACCAGTAAGGCTGGTGACAATCATGATCACCACCAACACTACAGATATTGCAAATAGCGACACTTCAGATATTAATTTATTTTGTAATATGCAATTACTAAGAAAGCCCTATCTGAAAGGAAGCCAATTTTTTTTACACATCTTAAGTACATCATTCTTATAAGAAGTTTGTAAATTCTAGAGCCTTGTCCATTAAGTTCAAATGGGATTACCGTTTAATTATATAAATCTTTATTAAATAGCCAATTTCGAACACTTAATGTGGGATTCTAAAGCATTACCATGAAATTGCAATTTAATTAAACTTAAAGTTAGTGAACATGATCTTTGGCTTGTTTGCTTGATGAGAATCATGGAATTTTCAGAAGCCCAGTTATTGCTTGTCAGATTACTTTTATTATTATTTTACTATTTTTAGATTGTCCAGATACTCTTTCTGGAAAACTGTTAAAATTTTCGACATCAAATTGTTCTATTTGTTTCACATCAGTATATACCTTTTAGAAATCTAATCAACTTATTAGATTACGAAGCTTATCGATACAATTGAAAGTTTGAACGCAAACGCAATACAATTAGGGATCTGCTATGTAACTTTAATTCATTCCCTCCTTTCTTTTCGAAGCAAATCGAGCGAATTAATGCATAATACATTAATCTTATCAAAAATTATGAACGAAATTGCAATGTTTTGATTAGAATTTGCAGTAAACGTGTACCTGTTGTACGGATACACACAAACTGCAACCGCTGCCGCTGATAACCTTCTTTATAACTATGCATTTTCCTCGAATCATTTTAGGTATTATGCTGTGAGCAAAATGTACATAAATATGAATTTTATCGCTTAAAATTAGGCTTATCTTTTAAAGTGGTTTTTATTTGAAATTGTGCGGATACACCATTGAATTTTTTACAGCAGAGCATATTGCACTTTCATTCAACTCAAAGTTTAATGATGGGAATTATTAGCGACTTTAATTGCTGCGTTCGTTGCTCTACACAGAATGAATGAAAGAAACTGTTTTAATACCTTAGCACAAAAAGGTGATGCGTACGTTATTATGACTGACCTAGAAAATAGTTTGACCAAAACTAATAAATATTAGCGTTAGAATTTTCTCATGAAAAAAATAATAATCGCTGTTTATAGGGTGTGCTTATCTCGTTACTTTTACAATGAGCTTGAGGGCGTCAATCCTACCTCAGACTAATACTTTCTTTCGCACGATTTGCTCTTTATTGCCATTTAGTCCCTTTTATGCATAAGTTAAGAATAACCAGTAAAAGTTGAACCCATCAATCAATGCAAATCAACCTTTAAAAAGGTTTGGCTCTTCAATTTGACTCAGAATACTTTAATCTTGAGTATTTAAGCGTGGCATTGTTAAAACCAATAATTGCTTACAACTATCGAGACATCATTTAATGAAATTGCATTCAATTTTTGAAATTATACATCTAATTTCTGTAATGATTGACATTCACTTAAAATTCCCATGTTTGCACTCCATGCATATGTCATGAGGCAAAGGGTGGAATAATTTTAAATACTTTCATTGACCACTTATCAAACCACTAAATGATTCATGTGCGACACTTTAATTTAATGATTTGTGTAGAGAGCTAAAGTCTGCTCTCAAATTCTCCGTATATCTATAAAGATAAAGGAGAAGCAAAAAAATTGACATGAAACATTCCACATTTCATTCATTGAGGGCAAGTGATAAAACTATCGAAAACATTTATCATCTTCTAGGTCACTATAATAATATATGAAGTCATTCCATGAATGAAAGTCAGCCTCAGCCCTACTACGTGGATAAGATCCTATCTAAAAATAATATCTGGTGCGATGGGTGCTAATGACATGATGGAATTTTTCGATTTCTTACGCTTTTCTGTTCGTTTTCCTTTAACGAATCTCGTGTCATGACATCGACATGAAAGAAGGGCGTACCTACCCTTTGTATAAAGTGGATCTGTCATGCAATACAAGGTTCTTCCACTTTTACTGAACAGACTTTAATATCAAATCCTTCAATACATTATTATTATCTGTGTTGAATGTAAGTTAATGATATTTTTATCACAGTAAAATATGAGAGCAATCAGAGCTTTATGACTTTTTTGGATAGTTAATAGTAGAGAACAGGGAGTTGGTGTATCTCGTTCATAAGCAGTACGACAAAATCACTTCAATTTGGGAATTCTTCAAGTAATATTCAGGGTACTGTGGGATGCAAGAGGTAATCAAGGGTACTCTGTACGTGTCATCATCATTACGGGGGACATTATCGGAATCTTACGATCATGATCTAGATACGATGATAAATGATATTTAATAGCAATATTTACACTTTTCTTGGCTTGTCGGAAAGTGATTGTAGTAAAAAAAACAGTTGTTGAAATAACTTTTTTGAAGCTCACAACAAGCAGTGCACATTCTAAGAAAGAGTGCAGCTGTGCTTGATTTCTGGTTTCCAGATTTTGATTTGACCATAACTCAAATTAAGTGTCAATAACAGCCATTGATCTTAGCATGTTCGTGCGAGCTTAAATTGCAATGTTCATTTAATGACTAGGGAAAATTTGGCAACTGGTACGAAAATGAAATCATAATGATTCAATTAAGTTTTCACTAGCATTTTCGACTTGCTTGTAAAAGTTTTTTTATGCAGGCGAAATAGTGATGACAAACTCGTCATAAACTTGTAAAATAGCTATTAAGCCATTAGAGAATGTAGCCGATAAAGAGTTTTTAATTTCATATCCTGTCAAAGACTAGAAATGTGATTAGAAATAGACTAGCTTATAATAACCAGTCGGTCAAGTCAGGGAAGTAATTTTTTTAGAAATTGAATGGCTCTCTGTGAGTCATCACTAGTGACTATACCACATGGTAGAAATTTTCTTGTATTTTTATGCTCTACCCAATTATCTTTTGTGGTACCCTTTAAACAGTTTAATTTCTTTTCAGAATGGCGAAGGACAAATGAAACTGAAACCTGTCAACTGCTCTATGAAAGCATGAATTGGTTTTTTTAATGTTTTGCATTTTGCAGTTTTATGCTTGACCACACAAATGCTGTAGTTAAATTTGATAGGCAGACACTCAGGGGCTAATTACTACCTACTTTTATTATTCGAAAATGCTACACACGCTTTGAGAAAAACATTTGATATGAGCAAGCAACAAAAATAGCTTCTACTCCCTTTTATAAATAAATTAATTTTCAATTTGGTACCTTGAATCAAATTGTACAGTCTAGAATGCAGTAATAAAAAACTATCAGGAATGCCGACAAGCCTTCTGAAAAGCTGTGCATTTTTCTGTGAGGCATGTTGGACAATATGTGACGATTGACGTTGATGGCAAATATTTCGTGAGAAAGGCGATAAAAGTCTCCTACTGGTTAATGATTAAGCACAGGATCTTAAGGCGTTATCATTACCTTGCTAGGTCACTGATTGGATTGTGCTAAAAGTGCACCTATAAATATACTGATAAATTCCAATCAACCGTAAAGCGTTGTTTGTTTTTGCTTTCAACAATCAGAGCAGAATTTTTCTTTCAGTTTTATTAGTGTGACATTCCTTAGATTAGCTCGAGATAATAATTGGCAGCAGCAATTAATTCAGTTGAGTGAATGGAATAACTGCACACACCTTTTTTAAACGAATAATCAATCTAACGCTTTAAGCATGTCACATTCGAAAGAAATTTGCGGAAGCTTTTTATTCAATAAAATTAATTTAATAATAATAAAAGTTATTACGTGTAAGTACTTTTATTTTTAACATCAGAGTTGGGAAGTATCTTTTATGAATTATGATGGGACAAGATGAAAGCTAAGGTCACTTTTGCTGCTTGAATTTGCATCAGAAATTATCTAATTGTTCCTTCGATTATGCTCATGGTCAAGTAGACCAAAATAGAATGATCTAATAATTGCTCTTGAATCAGGTGAAGTTTACTTATTTATCATTATTTAACCTCCAATTTGTTGAATTGAATAATCTGTTGTTAAACGAGTGGTTAATTCCGGTACACTACAAATGTTTCAAGAGCGTGTTTAGGCAAAGCCCATTAATCATAAATGTTATTCGAGTAGTTTTTATAGATTGTAACAAATTAATTTGTAATTCTGACAGGTAGGAAGGTGTTCAATGCTTGATATTAAAACTCAAGCTGAGCATTTGTACCATACGACAATCATTCATTCATTGATCATTTAATTTAGACTTTAAAATACCTACGTCATGAACGTAAAATGCCAAGCACGATATAAAAATTTGTAGTTTTTGTTTACACCTTTATATTTCATTTAAATCCAATTGGTCAGCAATTTCTCAACTACATCGTCACAAGCTACTCATAAAATAGAAGTAAGGTGTTTCGTCAAATGTGAAATTTTCTAAATCTAATTTTTCATAGATGCTTGTGAACTTTCATTCTTCACTTAAGCTTTTAGCGCAAATTTTCATTTTACAAAAGCCTCTAGGAAGTGCGAACTCTGTGTGTGTTCTATGAGAGTAACCTTATTTATCCTCAGAGATTGACAAGGCTGATGGTAAAAAAATAAAAATTGAAAGGCTATCCCTCAACGTTTGAAAACGAGAACAACTCCATTAACATCCCGACACGTTCTCTCTCTTCCCTTTCTATTCTATCCGGTTAAAAATGGCAACACAATAGTTTTATGGCTTGTTTATTCAATTTATTTTTCAAAATATTGGAAATGCAGAACGCAGCAAAAGTGAACTGCATTAATAAATTATTATAGTTTGCTCGACTAAACCTTATACATTCTTGCGACATTAAGAAACAATTATTATAATGCAATTACTAATAGCGTACCAACTTGGGATACAAATTTTGCCCTAAAAATCTAGAAAACATTATCATTTGATGTTGTTATCAGACGCAGGGCATTAGAAATAAGTTCATGCGTACCTAAAGGGCACAATCTCTGATCATTTTTTGTTGATCTGCATAATTTTATTCACATTTTGATGAAAATTTGGCATGAAATAGCCATAATAAATTGAAAGGCACGACTTACAGCATAACACGAAGAGATTTATAAAACACAAAATAGGAATTCCTTTACTTGAATGATGATATTAAATAAATTGGTCATCATAAATTCCAACCTATTGTTATTTCCTCTGAGCTTAGAAAAAAATCATTTTCTTGATAAAAAAAACTGTACCACTACCGCCACGCAGCTTATAGAAAAGTGATTGATCTCAAGAGATGACTTGATAAAGGATGTACTCATGCACACAATTAGGAGGAGAAAAATGTGCAATAGTTGAGGTCTCTAAGTTGTTAAATGCACAAAACATTAAGTAAATTGGCAATTGTGGGATCAACCATAACTTTATTATTTATTTTATCCAATTATTTGCTTTGCATGTAAACTTGTCGGAGATAAGAATTTTTTGCGCTTTTAACAGGAAAGCTCTCGACACGACATCGTGGCGACATGACTGCAATAGTTCCCTTCTAAAATATCTTTTTCTATATCATTCTGTGTGCTATTATTTAATAACACAAACCATTATTTTAATAGCGTTATTATTACATAGTTTGGTCACACTTTCACAATATCAGCAGAAATCACAGAGAATTTCACTTGACGGCATGACCAGTAGCGGAATAGCAATGGTGGACTATTTGTTACTGACTACTTGTGGCGTGGCATACTTTGAAAATTTTCATGCAAATTACACGTTCATTTGATTAGGTGCGCAAGTCATCGTCGCAATTCGCAATAAAATTTTAGTTGAGCTCTGCGCAGCTCTGAAGTGAGCAGAACATCTAATGCTACTTTACGACAAATGTCACCTTAATTATAACTGATTGTTTGAATCCAATTAACAATGAATTTAATAATTGATCATATTACGGTAAAGCTTTCAATACTATTATTCGAGATGTCAGTGTCACTTGTGGTTTGCATAATCCACTGTAATGATTTTTAACTACCTAATTGGAAACGTCGACCTTACATATTCAACAATTTTAATAAGCTTGATTGACAGTCTCTAATCTTGTGGAAACATATCATTTCATTCAGAATCATCACCTTCCTCAAACCAAATGTTGTTCTTGCAATGCACCATATATGGCATAAAAATTTGCTCTCCGTGATGACAGCGGCTGGTTTCTATACTGTCTTGTCCTATATCCATCAATTAATTTTCACTTGAGATAACACTCAAAAGAAAAACAGGAAACTCAAGGATTATTTTTATAAACAAATACTTCCTAATTGTAATTTTGTCTGATAAGAATTTTTGAAAAAAATCAAAGGAAAAGTAGTATTTATATCTCCGTTTGTGTAAGTAAATTCTCTTAATTAACGTGATTCATTTACTCCTTCAAGATTGTTGGGATATTTTAGTCTAGTCAAGAAAAAAGTCGGTCATTAACACCTCTAACATTTAAATTTAACGCGATGAACTCGACATTTTTTCGCCATACACGTCTGCTGCCTTCGACTTCCTTTCATTCTTAACATGTTTTGATGTTTAAAACAGTTGAATGAAAATCTGAAAAATCCAGTTACTCATGCTTAACTAGTCACTTAAAAGATGAAAGCGTTGCCTGTTTATGAACATATATAGGTTGCCAGTTGACGACATGACGTAGGGATGAGGAGAATGTGATGACTATTTTTTCTAATCAACTCGTTGAACAAATGGATGCAAAAGAGGAAAATTTCTCCAACATTTTAAGTGAGAGACTATCCGAATCTTATCTTCGTGATCTTTATGCATTTTTCTGTTTAAAGCCGAGGATCCAATTGTAATTGTTAGGTACATGCTTAGGATGTTGGGATACACTAGTATTAAAAAGGTTTTCTCTTCGTGCTCCTACCAAAATTGGTGCTACTTTTATACTTCTTTTTTGAAAGATCACTACTGTAAATTGTACATTTATGCTAATTCATGATGACAGTGTCACCTGCTTTTTGCAAGTTTGCACTTTTGTTCATCTTCAAGAAAGCATCATCATACGTGCTTGAAAGATAAATAGTAGAGCGATCATGTAGAGAATGGAATAGTTTTCTTTCAAATAACCGTTGACTGTTTTTTTCAGTATGACAAATAATCAAATAATATGAACCTTAATGAGCTGTAAATGCAGGTGATGCGAATCTCTTTATTATGAGAGAGAACTCAATTTCTACAACTTGTTAAGAAACTATAACCTTTTGTGTTTAGAAAATAATTTTAGTGAAACGTGGAAAACATTGAAAATATGAGCTAAACATTTTCAAGCTCCATTCTACTCTTCATTCATGAAGTGCACGTTTCTCATTAAAGAATTGCGATGCTGATGTTCCGTCTGAAGAGTCATCTGAAAATTAAAAATCGTGCTCAACTACTTTAGTAATTACCATTGAATATTACAATTATGTATTTACAATATACAGTTACTGTGAAGGTTTTCGACAGAGGCATTCCTGATAACTCTATTTTTCAAGTCGTGCATGTGAAGCTCTTGTTATTTCTTTAAAGCATCACTTTGTAACATACTTGTTCATGAGTTATCTTTGCCGTATAGTTAATTGTCATAATTTCAAGTTCAGGTAAAAACTGACGCAGATTCACTTAACCGTAACTGCACCTATTTAGCTGCTCATTTTAGAATCTATAAACAACCAGCTTAAAGGCTGCGTCATCACGTTTTGTTTCAGCCTTTGCAATAACTTGATTGGATGAAGTTGGTAATTATTAATCAGATTTATATTTGGGACATGTTATGAAATTATTTTGTGCAATGCCGGATTAAAAACTTCAAATTGATAAATGCCAAACTTTGAATAAGCCAATGCCAAGTTTATAAGCTGTCGATTTATCATGAGATTATAAACCATTCATCTTCTACGGTACAATTCATATGTGGAGAGAAAATTCAATTAAGTTGAGCACCGAATTTATTTTCAAACTTTTCCTGTCACAGGTGCACAATTGGGTGAATGGCAAACAATGAGTGATAAAAAAGCATACGCTCATCTTCATATTAATTACCATAAACATAAGAAGGTATTCACTGGCTTCTGCAGCTTTTCTTTGTTCCCTCATTTCTTTTCAGAGTATTGGCAACTTACAGCAGTTAACACTTAGCTTGCGGCAAATAGAGAGAAAAGGGGTTATGATGGCAGAAAAAGTTGTATTTTTTCTTTAAAAAATTCCTTTCCCCGCATATATCGGATCATTACAAATTTCAGTTGTTTGCTTGAATAACAATGATAATCAGACGGATACATTTCAGCTTATAATAATTTACATTGTCAGCAACAAACTTTTTAACAGCTTACCAATATTTGAAACTTGTAACAAGCCTCGTTTAAACCTTACCCAAATGGACTAGTCTGCGAAGAGTAGCACACGATGTGTCTTACAGCGAAAAGAAGACAAAAGTCCCGTTAGTTTTGGTAAACTTTTTCTGCTTTGTTTACATGTGGCTCTATTGCGTTGGTCGTGGTATTACTTAATGTGAAGTTTTTTATTCTCCCTTTTGTAGCAAAAAAATTCTCTGCAGATGCTGTGCATATGTGAACATTTTTCTATATTCAACTGAACTATGTCAAGCCACTGAAGTTTATAATTCTTTTTGTTAAAAAAAAGTCTATAATTATAATTATCAGCTCAAGGCAGTTGCTTACACAAAAGTTATTGTTGTAGGAGTGAGCTTGAGAGTTTAAGTCCTAACCTACAAGTTTGTTAGCCGACTCGTTTAGATAACACCAGTCGGGGAAAAGTCGACAAAAAAGCATGTCTATCAATTCTATTTTATTGGTTGTTTCTGCCTCTCGGGACAGGAACGTTTTTATTTTCAAAAGATAGATCTTGGGTGTAAGCTGAAAAGTGGGTCATGAGAAAATGTAAATTTTGAGCTGTCCTGTAGAGTAACCGTGGACCTTTCGTAGAATACCGGCAGGAAAAGAGTTTTTACATGGAAAGGAAATATCTGTAATTTGCAAGTGCTTATCAGATGATGTAAGCTCACTAAATGATCAAATTATTTCCTTTCGAAAAATATTGAAAATGCGAACACTGGATCCGGACTGCAAGTTGAGATGATAAGATTGCTTTCTGAGCATTTAAGAAATATTAAAAATATTTCATTGAAATAAGCAGGAATGTATCCGTATCTCGATCATTTTATTACGTAAAAGATTCAATTCACTTTTGGCAACCATACCATGTACTTTAACCACCTGCGATTAAATTTGAAAGATGTAATTATCATTTCATCAAAATTTCCTTTCTAGGATGGTATGGTTCGTAGAAGGTGCGAATTTATTTATGATGCACTTACAATATCTACCTTTTGAATATTAAATCAGAAAAAATTATAGAAGCGCAAGTAGGCGAAAAGATTTACATAGTGTTGATATATTTCTAACTCCTTTCATACAGCGACTTTCAAAGAGCAAACATGTTTAGGGATGGGAAACAATAAAATATATCATATAATTACGTGACTCTCAGCAATCAAATGACAGCTCATCAATTCATCATTTGATGCAAAATGCTATTAATTATTTTACAAATTCAGTAACACATTTTTACAGTCAAACTAAAAAGGAAGTTGCACGCTCTGTCACTTTTGAAACAGTAGCTTACTGATTTCATATTCAGTGAACATTCTTAGTAAATGAGGTGGCTGCTGTTGTGTTAATTCTCATTCAACATTTTTATACATTTACTAGTGGCCGATTTCATCCAGTCATTCATTTGACAAATCAATTTGGCTGTCATATATGGTACTTTGAAAGTTATGGCTAATAAAGTTCTATTGTAATCAAAAATCAAGTCATGTCATGTCATTATCTCAGGAAGTATAGATATGCGTGTATCTACCTAATATTATAAATTCATTCAAGAAATTGAAAACGTGGAGAGCGTTTACCACTTTGCGTATCCTCATTACTTTAATTTTGTGAGGCAATAATAAGCATAAACGATGATTGATCGTGGGTTGGGTTTTACAAAATTCATTTGGATTGTTTATGTGCTCTTGTTAGAGTATATGACTGGGGTCAACTTGAGAATAAAATTTTAAATATTTAATGGCTAATTTATTTATGAAGGGATAACGAGAAGAAACTTATAATTGATTAGCTATTAAAAATGCTATCCACAACCGATATTTAAAAATATTAAAACTGACATCTTACAAGAATCGCTTCCTGTCCTGATTATTGTCTTGTCGGTTTAAAGGTGTGATTAGATAGTTCAAATTTGACGCATTGTAAATCATATTCTGATTTTAATCAGTCGGAAAGATTGAATTGACCATTTGCTTACGCTCTAAAGAAAACAGAACAATGTGACTTCTTTACAAGGATTTTTATACATATTTATTGTTATCGGTGAGAAAAACATTTCTAGAGACATGTCAACTATATCAAATTACAAGGTTTTATACGTGAACTTTGTGGAGCGTCTGATCACCTTATCATCAATCTGACATAGTATAACTAGAACCGGATTAGAACATGACAAATCGCTACGTTTCCTTTTCAACGTTAATTATTCATATAATTTTGTACTATAAATAGATATATAATTTCTCAGCCAAAAGGGACAAAAACAAACGGGGGTGATGAACTACTTGTTAGTGTTTACAGTGACATAGTCATGCAGAACAAAAGGAGGTGTTAAACTCCCGGTTCAGAAGCTCTTTGTTTCTTGGAAAAAACATACAAGCTATTCTATAATGAGCAGTAAAGGAAAATGTTTCCGTAATTAGCTTTCTCTAAAACAAATTGCTAGTTTGTGCGTACAAAATAAGTCATTAAAGTTTAAATACGCACGATTAATTCGTAGTTGTTTTGATTGCATTGATTTGCATAATTATATGGCAATCGTGACGAAAAGATGTGATAGCAAAGTAGCTAAATGAAGTCGACCGCTTCACCTCTGCTTGTATAGAAGGGCATGCGAGAAATTTATTTTTTGCTTGAAAGCATGAATCAAGAGACAAGACAAGTTAGTGTCAAAGATGTAGTTTTTTACCTGATTTTGCACGCACTTTTCATGTAAAAAATATACCAAATAAAATCAATTATTACGACCTGCTTAGTTATGCATATCTAGCAATTATTGGCGGAAGTCGGGAAGTTGTTTCTTAATTACAATTTGTTGTAGCAAATTGCATCGTCAGAAGTAGCATCCATATCAAAAATTTCGCTTTTGAAACAGTAGATTTCAATTTCTCTTAAATTTTTCAACGCTACATTTGCAATTGGAGAATTGTAAATAAGTGGAAGAATTTCATCACATATAATAATATGAATGTTTCTAATTACACATACTAATTTCTGGAGAATTTTATGTTATGAATTTGAAGAAATACTGCTAAGGATTGCAGAAGGAAATCTATTGACTTCTCTTCCATCGCCGCATTCCCTAAAATATAAAACGGAATTAAACTATCATAAAGGTGAAATTTTTTGAAATTGAAAACTATCATGAAAGAAGAACCGCTAAAGAATGCCACTGGATGAATTGCAAGAATTTGTTAATTGGTTTGTTTGCGAGTTAATTATAAATGAACGAAATTTTGATACACTTTTTGAAGTGAGAGCTACTATAAGTATATTACATTTAGTAATAATGTTTACGTGACTGGATTAATAAATTAGGTGCAATTTCAATTGTTCCACTACATTCGGTATTATGAGCTAGGCGTGGAAAGCAATACTAAAGTTTATGTACAACAGAACAAAGGTGCTTAATGGGCTGTTATAAACTTTCAACAAATGTGGAACCAAAGCACTTAAGACCTTTTAAGGTGTTAAGTTGCAATTTTATTAAGTTTTCCTCAACTTTCTTTTCAAATTTTTGACTTTTGCAAAGAGCCATAGAATGGGCTCCAGTCACGCTTCGTTAATGAAAATCATAATTGTCTCAAGTTTTCAGCCTGCCTTGCATTTTTTCAGAATGTGAACTTAACGATTGTACATTCAAATACTTTACGGGACTTGCTATACAATTCTAATTGAACCCGGAGGTAAAAATAAAAAACCTTTTTTCCTTTTTTAGTCTTATTGGAACGCAGTTCCAGAGGACGAGCCTACCAGCATGCCAGCATCTCTAGCACGAGACACTCCAACCCATAAATCATCTAGTGGAATAGTAGTGTTAGGTCCAAGACCTACAAGGACGGTCAACAGAAATATAGCCGCATCATGTTCCACTCATTCCGGTTCCGGTCCCACCGGAGGAATTACACTGGTTCCTCCTTTGCGACGTCAACGATCCGTTAGTGTCACAGGAATATGGCCAGGTACGTGCTTACTCATGTCAAAAGTTGAAATATGAGAGTAGAATCAAGTTATTCTTACTCAAACCCAAAGAAGTTGACACTTCTTTATCGATGAATTTTACCTTAGAGTAGCCACACCAATAAAATACTTTATATTTCCTGGCAATTACTTCAACCAGATGTAGGCGGAGATGGACATTTTTTATTCTTGGCTAAAAGTTTATTAAAAAGATATGAAATGTCAAAAATGGGAAAAGTTCTATTGGATTTTTGGTTACCGACACTTTTTTTATGATAGCATAAAAAGTTCACAGAGCTGCAAAAGCTAAAAAAAAAGTGAAGATGGTTGGAAAAGAGCGTACTCGTTTAAAAATTTGGCAACTTGTTCAAACTTTTTTTTAGATAATAAGAGAGGTTATCTAACTTTTTAATAATAGGGTTGAATATGGACCCTCCATCAAACTCGTAGTCGTGTGAAAATCAGCTCTCGATCCGGGTCTCTCTACTTTTGGTTAAAGAAAATTTAAGTTTCCGTATCTCCGCATGAACCGTTTCAATATTGTATGGGAAAACGCAGGATTCCTTCGTCAAAAATGTGCCTATTTGTTCCTTAGTTGAAGAAGAACTTTTTTACAACCCCGTCTTTTTATAACAAAACTGCTTGCGGAATGAGTGACACCTCTTCCTACTACAATTTGTTTTATAAAGTACTTGCTAGTAGTTCGGGAAGTTGTGTTGACGCAATGTTTACGCTTAAAAATGCTTCTACCGAACTTACCTATTTTCAAAATGTTCCGCAATTCAGACATTAAAAAATATTTCATTTCGCAATGCAAAATGCAATTGTCCTCCCAACACTAACGTTCGTGTTTCACAACTAACCATTTAGTGAAACCATTACTTTAAACATTTATCACAATTATCTTCTCTTAATTAGCTTTACAATAGCAATTAGTCTGGTTTTCAAAAGTTTAAAGTAATGAAAGCTGTTATAAATGTAGATAATATGTCATTGTTTACTCAATTGACATGAGACGAATGAATGCACATATTTCTCTGCTTATTATTGGACATTGTCACTTGAAATGAGGATTGGCATTTTTAAATCAGCTTTATTAAAGGAAAAGGTGAATGACCATATCTCTCTTCAAGGCTTGCCCGGAAATTGCTAAAATGTTGATAGTGATGGATGATTACATTATGATTAGAGGTGTAAAATATTCGAAAACTCATATAAAACTTGGTTATGCTTAATTTAAGTATAATTTCTTGACGTTTTACACTATTTGGTTGATGTACCCGACAAAAATACACGATATCATCATCATTAAGTGGTCATCACATTTTCTCTGCATATTTCAGTCATTCTTCATATTATTTATTTCCCATTACTTTCTCCTCGCACATGTACTTATCATTTTGATACGGTTATTGCAAATATCACTAAAAAGGGACGAATATAAAACCATCACATTTGTCATATTTATAGCGATAGCTTTTATTATTCTTTTAATGCGAATGTAATGGCTTTGCGGAATTTACAAAACTATGATGATCCTCTCAAATCCAGCGTAATGAAATTTTCTAAACATATCGCATTTGTGTACTACATGACAAAATGATTATTAATGTTTATTAATGTTCATGATGAGCATGATAGCTGATTGCTCACATGTTTCCTTGTGTCAGTTTGAAAATGTTATTTTGCGATATCATCATTTTTCATAAAAGCTACATTCAATTATTAGGAAACGAGCAGGTTTTTAAACAAGTTTGGAAATAGGATTCAAGTTGATCTTTGACCTATCGTGAAGGTGGTGAGGTAATGATGTGTGTAGGACTAAACGTCTTATGCTTTAAAGTATTTAATAGTAATCATTATGGTATTCTAAATACAATTGTGTCATCTTCAAGAGCCGAAGCCCTTCTAAATTGATCTAGATTGAAAGTGGTCTGGGGGTAGAATATACTTTGAGTAAAGTGACATTCACTACGGTCGTGATATAACAAAGGTGACAAATCTTTTACTTTGTCTTTAACGACCAATCGATTCAGTTATAAAACGGGAACCTTGAAAATAAATCCAATTCTAATTACAAAGCTTTCCTTTAAAAATGCAGTTTTTATTAGCTTTTTCACTCTTAAAATAGTACGTAATAGCAGGATGTCATGAAATGTGAAAAACTAAAAGCCCCAAGATCCACCCAACCTTTTGCTCTCTTTTGTATAACAAAACGGTACCGATTGTTTACCAAAACCACCGCATATGTCTGAGTAAAACGTGTCTCACACACGAAGACACTAGTAAAATTAGAAGTGTGCAAAATTCTTCTTCCGGCTCCTCACCCCCGTAAGCATACAATCCACGAACTTGAATTTAAGCCTTAAATTTTAAAGTATTGTATTCTGAAAATGCAGTGTCAGCGGTTCAGGTAGCTCAACCGTTTGATTTTCTATGAAATGTCAAGGATTTGTACTTATATTCCTGGTGTTTCAATTAGAATTTACTTACCTGATATAATTGTACACAGGTCTTATTTTCTTCGAATCCGCAGGGTTCTGAAAAAGGGTTTCTGTGAACCCCGTCATATTGTTTTGGTCTCTGACTTTTTTCATTTAAAATGAAGAGGTACGAATCACAAAGCTTTGAAACGTCAACAGGAAGGTTAATGTTACGCATTCATTGTGATATGCATAAAATCTGGATGATAATAGATGATTGTACTGAACGAGATGATAAAAGATGTCATGCAACGCATATTCTTCACGTGTAATTCGAAATGTATGCATACCCTAATCAGTTCATGTACTTGAACACTACCTGTACCCCTACCGTGGCACAATCACATTTCAACCTCATTGTCACCAAATTCCACTTCGATTCACCGTCATTCTCTTTTGGCAAATAGTAAATTTAAATACTCGACATTATTTTCAGTTTCCCTTCTTGTTCCCTACCTTTTTCCTCTCTCAAGCGTGTAGGTTTGCTGAATAGTTTCATGATTTAGAAGAAACCCTCTGACAGGGATCACGAACCATGAAGTCCTTTTCAATTAAAATCTGTGCGAAAATAAATATGCTACACATTTCATGCGATTTAATTGGTTTGATGAAATTCAGTTTGCACAGTGTGAGCACAGACATAAATTATTTATGTGAGTGTCTATATGAGGATTTTTACAGTAAGGGATGATATGTACACAATTTATTTCTAACGGAGGCTTTAAGGGTTAATTTTAAGTAGTAAAAGGCTTGCGATAATTCTCAGAGTGTATTTATATCATCAAAAAATAAATGTTCCGAAATGCTCCTTTCTTGTGAAGAGAGTAGAAGTATTTTACATTCTCTGCACACACTTACCTCACAAGAGCTCTGATTATATTTTTATATAATTTAATGATATAAGAAATAGTGTCACAGACAAAACAAAAGGGGCCCACATGAATTTATTTTTAGTCCGCTACGTTTTTTATATCCTTTTGTCTTTGATAAACAAAGTGAAAAAAATGGAATAGGATTAATATAGAGAGAAAAGAGATCAGATTGTTGCGTGCAATTTTCGTCGCGTATGTGTACTTGGTGTAGTATTCAAATAAATGGAATGAATTTTAACATTGTGACTTCCCGTGTAAAACCTTCTGCTTTTGAGAGCCACCAGAGTAATTACTTGTCAAAAATTTTTGGTAACTATTGGCTCTCCCCTATCACCTCTGTGCACATTTCTCATGAACCTCTACCCCAAAAAGAGCTATCAATGGAATACGGTAATAGTGTGAGAATAACATAATAGCTTCTGGTTGTCCTTATTTTTTAGTCTGAAGCAGAGCACAAAACCAACAAACTCTAAATTGTTCAAAAATAATCATTGACAGTTTGCATGGTGGGGAGTGAAACAAGGTGTGGGATAGCAAAGGCCTCGTAATCATTTCAGAATTAAGTAATTTCTGTTTTAATTTGAGTTTACATCTAAACACTTTGTGGTGGTGTTGTCAGAACACACAAGTGGTGGTGTTGTCAGAACACACAAGTGGTGAAGCATATTTTTTTGCTAATTATATAATATTTTAATTGGGTGTGGTTGGAGATTGTTCTCCAGTGGAATTGTTTTTGGTCAAAATGAGTGAGCGTGAATTAATTAAGCTGGAGAGGAGGATAAAGCGGAATTTGCAGAGTTCGAAAAAGCGATGTAAAGCAAGACATCAGCATCGTAGTAGTCCTCGAGTACGCTTTGAAGATCACTCCGGTGATGAAAGCTTGGCTGAGAAAAGCTTGACCGGAAACGGAGACAGTGAGGATGGATTGGGTGGAAGTAATATCAGTCCTGTGTTGGCAATGGCACATATTGACGGAAATAAGAATTCGGGTGGTAATAGTGCGTGCAGTTATCATTACTATCATTGCCGACTTGGGTGCCCTCCAAGTGTGGCTTGGTGGAAGTCGAGGAGGTCAACTCCTTCCATGATTGTTTCGCTACCTGTTCGGCGTGTTAAGAAAAAGAGAAAGAAGAAATGCGTATTAAGTAAGAGTTTCATGTAGTTTTGTACAGGATCAAATGCTTTTATTGTTTGCTTTCATTAGTTAGTTTTAGAAACATTAATAATTCGTAAATTAGGTCTTGAGATAAGTCGTAGTCTTTGTTTGC
Source organism: Rambutsinella grinnellia (assembly GCA_027743725.1). Lineage (NCBI taxonomy): Eukaryota > Metazoa > Arthropoda > Collembola > Entomobryomorpha > Entomobryidae > Rambutsinella > Rambutsinella grinnellia. The sequence continues at coordinate 5,152 of JAHZMU010001357.1, read as the reverse complement.
TTGTCTATGAGTGCCACGTGCTTGTTCGCCATTCTAAAATTCTGAATGAACCGAATACCTCCCACCAGGGATGAATTCTACAAACTCACGCCAACTCCAAACAAATAATAGCTACAAAGTATGGAATTCCTCAAAATTTTCAGGTTTACAGTAGATTACAAATGTTTCTGTGAGAAAATAAGAAAATAGCATCATTTACCATAAAGTTGATAGACCATTTTGAGCAAGCTATTTCACGCACCGCTACCTTACCCTCTTCTACATTTCTTACCTGTGATGGGCCATACATTTTTCTCTTCAGAGAGCCTTTAGCCGAAAATTAGATTTTTATCTCAATCCATATTCTTTTTCTCATTTCCTTGAGTTCTTCTCGTGTAAGATTTGGTGTAAAATCAGATTTGGTGTGGCAGCAATAACCTTTTTAGTATGGCATAAAAATTGCATAATGGGAAAGACCACATCCTCGCTCCTTCACCCGTGAATTTTAGGGGGATAACGTCTTCGATACGGTTCCTTTTCTCTGGAAGAATTTTATAATATCTTGATATGAATAGTCCCCGTGATAGTTTGCACATCTGTCTGAGTAAATAATATATGCTTTATGGACCACACAGCATGATGAGAAACACCATTATTCTCTCTAGAAATCTCAAGGAAGTGAAAAGGATTGATGATTACGATGATGATATCGGTGTGAAGATTATGGCCAATTTTAATAATGTTTGGGTGTTCAATGTCGATAGTTATACCGTATATGTACCGTTTCATCATAGATTATAGGAGTTTAGCTGACTAGATGAAATTTCATAATTTCCGAAAACAATCCATAAGAATAGGGTTCACGGTTATATAGAAAAGTTATTAAAAGCTATTAGATATAGAGAGAATATTATTCTCACTTCTCAGTATTTTATAAAGCATCCATTTAATAATACCAGTCCATGCTCTTTAGAACGTTCTTGAATCAAGAATCTTGATCTAAGGTGGAAATCAAGGATGATCGTAAAAATGCCAGTTTTCCATTTAAAAGTGATTTTATGTATTAGGAAATGGCATGTCACTAGGAATCTAGGAAGAAAGTAGAAAGCATTGAACTCGATTGAACCATCTTAGTTGGCTATAAATTATAAATCGAGTTACTTTTATGGTGAGATCTATAAATCTGGAAATGGAATATTTAGCAAACAGATATTACCTGTTATATATTGGACTTGAGGTTTAATTGAGTATTGAAATATGGTAATGGTGAGGTGCTACATAAAACCCGTCTTATTCTTAAGATGTCTTATTCTAGTGCGTTCTAGTGTAAAGTGCTGTGCTTTATGTTCAATTTGTTTGGTAGGAAATTTATGGATGGTATCCGCAATTTATAGCTTTTTTGAGTAATGAAATTTGTTGACTAGTCAGCTTTATTGCGGTTTTATTTTGTAGATTATTTTACAAGCGTTTGATCAAGGATGCTAGCTAGGCTATGTGTTAAAATTACAACTATCTTTACTGGTGATTTAGCACATCAAGCATCATGCACCGATTTAAAAGGGAGGAATGATGAGTGCTGTTCCAAAAAGAAAGTTTGCGAAGAAAACGGATTAATTTCATCCAATTCCAAACGAAGTTCATCAACATCAGCTCAAGGAAAGTATGAGGAAGAACAGCTAATCATGCATAAGGAAAATTGGATTGGGGATTTCCCCAGAAAGCTTGATACGCGTGAGGCTGGTAATGAAGAAAGATTAACTTTTTAATTAATTAAGACATTCTTCCATCTAGATAATCTAGCCAGTGGTTGGAAGATGAAGATTATATGGCGAATTGACCGAAATTAATTATCCAACGATATCCATCCAAATCATTTCATAAATAAATCGGACGTACATACGTCTTTTGAATCAAAATATCATTCGAGAAATACATATTCGTTTCTCATATGGATCAGATTCAAAGTAATGACGTCCTCATGCTAGGGATGGGATCTTAACCAAGATCTAGGCTATATGGGAATATTAATCCTGGCTACTGGCTAGACATTTTTATACGGTCGGATAAAAGTTAGGAAAAATATTATGATATTAAGATTTAAAAGTTGACGATTGTTATGTTATGTCATAAGGGAAGCAACATATTGGTTGGCATTTTCATGACGTCCCTTTATCATCGTGCCTTGTGGCGTATCACAAAATCTTTCACGCTTGAAGCTGATACCATTTCATTTTCTGCTTCAATCTTAAGATTATTTGCCCCTTTGGCAGAAAAAGGAAGGAATGATATAATAATTATGATGGATGTAATGATGAATCTTTAGAGTCAGAAGTATTTCAAGCGATGGTATCCGTAAATAAATTAATTAGAAAGATTAGATTAGATCTCGGGGGCACAGTAATATGCCTTCACGAAGTAATTTGGTATTAGCTTTCACTTTATTTAATTTATATCAGTTCTCGAAAAGCATTTATTCGATAAAAAACACTTTTTTATTTTACTTATTTACTAAAACACATATTTTACTTTTCTTAATTAAAATTAAATCATAGATCATCATTATCAATCTGACATTTCTAAGGAAAATCTAATAATACTCGTACACAGGTGCTGGATATGCTCATGCGGAAGTTTCACTTTTATTAAATTAGATAGATAATACCGTGAAGCGTAAGTTATTAATATAGTTTAGTAACTAAACTTTGATTCTAATTATAACTCGTGATTTAAAGACAATACGTCTAAACCTCGATCACAAGGTCAGGTCGTTGTAAAAATAGATCTTCTGGATTCTCGATTAGGGTTAATGAAATCATCCGTATGACTTCAAGGCAACTTTGTAGCATAAAATGTGCGTTTCATTTCTTAACCCCGAATCTTATACTTTTTTACTACACTTGGGAATTCTAAAATAAGCCTTTTAAGACTGGTAAAATTCATAGAACTTTCCCCTGGTATTTCATTTAATTCACGCTTTCATCTATTTTCTCTGTACTGAATACTGCAAAATAAAAATTCATAGTTGCACGAATGCATGCTAACGACTTACGACAATTTGTTGCCTTTTGAAATAAAATCAGCCAAGCAAAAAGAGGGAAAATTAACCGGAAAGAAGCTAATTGCCAGAATCCCAGAGAATATTGATAATCTATGGAATTTGTATTCAGTCTTGTACTTGATGTTTTACAGATGAAAATGGGCATACGAACGAAGAAGAGGAAGAAAGCATTTTAATAACTGCAACCATTCCAGGCATCAAAAATGGCTCGGGTGGAGGAGGAACCATGTCTAAAAGTAAACTTCCATGTCGTCACCATCAAAAGAGCTATCATCCACTGGCACATCCCCCATCGCAAAATTTATCGAGCTTTTTACAACATCCCAGCAGCCACCGCAATGTAAAGGTAAGAGAAAGCTCTCATTTCATTTATATTAAAACAACTTTCCATTTTTAACCCTCAACCACTACGGCATTCTAATTCCATTATTACACAAGAAAACGGAACATACAAGAATTCCTCCATTCTTGTCTACAAAATGCGTTGCAAAATGAAAAAGAAACGGAGAATGAAGGGAAGAAATTTAAAGAATGTTAAAAAAGTTGGCTTGCTACAACTTTGCACATAAAATCAAATGTTGGCATTCTCTTTGCTGTTGCAAGCTAATGTTTATGTATCTATCCATCCGCAGCATAAACAAGAAGTTTCGGTGAAATTGCATGAATTTCTATTCATTTTCGAAATGTCTGGAAAAGGTGAAAGTTTGTAATTGAATTTATGAAACCGTCTGTTATTTTTGTGTAAGTCTGTATTCAAGCGTTATCTAATTTGATGTCCATGCATTGCTAATCGTATCTAAATACATAAAAGAATTGCCGTTTTTTGTGGCTTTCACCAGATGCACATTTGCTTGAAATTGATATGAAATGCTGCACGGGAACAATCTAATGATTTGGCTACGATAATTTCATTATTCATAAATATGACTTATGTCTAAACAGTAACCACTAGCTTAGATGATTACAATTAGCATTACTCAAATGGATAAAGTTTAAAGTATTGGATTTTATTGAATTTCACATCCATTTTAAAAATTACAAAACAATTTTGACACAAGACAGTACAAGTTAGGTAGTTGGTTGTGTTTGAAAGACATCAGGATAAACAAAATCCTGGAATAAATGATAGATAAGTGTATGAAGTCATTAATAATAGCCAATTCGATTGTGATCCAGCAAACGCGCAGATTAATATTCTTCGCCTCCTTCTCCCTCTCCTTCGATGGAGTCCATTCCGACTTCTTCATAATCCTTCTCAAGAGCAGCCAAATCCTCACGAGCTTCGGAGAACTCACCTTCTTCCATACCCTCTCCGACGTACCTAAAATCAAAGAAAAACATTACTGTAACTTGTCTCTAATAAAAAACACTATCAAAACATAAATAACGGTTACGTACCAATGAACGAAGGCACGCTTGGCGTACATCAAGTCGAACTTGTGATCAAGACGGGCCCAGGTCTTCGGCAATAGCGGTGGTGTTGGACAACATGCACACGGCGCGTTGAACCTTGGCCAAGTCACCTCCTGGAACGACGGTGGGTGGCTGGTAATTAATACCAACCTTGAAGCCAGTCGGGCACCAATCGACAAATTGGATGGTCCTAAATGGCAAAATAAAGTTTCCGTTTTAGTATCATCATCAAACGATGGGAAACAACTACAAACGATATCAATTTGATAGATACCTACCTCTTGGTCTTGATGGTAGCGATAGCGGCGTTCACATCCTTTGGCACGACATCTCCTCGGTACAACATACAGCAGGCCATGTATTTTCCATGACGTGGGTCACACTTCACCATCTGGTTAGCAGGCTCAAAGCAGGCATTGGTGATTTCAGCAACCGAAAGTTGTTCATGGTAGGCCTTCTCAGCGCTGATGACCTTTGAAAATAGACATTCCAAATGCATTATTGATTTTGAAAGCTGGTAAAGTAAATAAGTTGAAATGTAAAGAAAATGCGATCAGCACATCTTGGCTTACAACCAGCCCAACCACTTATCAATCTCAAGCTCACCAATCACAGACGGTTCCAAGTCAACCATCACAGCACGTGGGACATGCTTGCCCGCACCGGTCTCACTGCAAACAATGATTAGCCCAATAATTAACA
>JAHZMU010001356.1:0-20105 GCA_027743725.1 Rambutsinella grinnellia | reverse complement strand
AAAAAGGGGATTATCGTGGATACAAGGGAGCTCAAGAAGGTTTGTAGAGAAATGAAGGATTTCTCCGGAAGTGACTTGAAGTCAGTGGTGGAACGGTCTTGGACTAGTTTTCTGAATCGAATACTTCCCGATGGCATTTGGAGGAGAATGTCAGTTCAGGAACTTGAAGAGAAACTCCAACCCGGATTATTTGATATTGAAATGGATGCCAGAAAAGTTGCTTTAGGAATGACAAATGCTATGACTTTATATGGCGTGCGGATCAAGACCGAGCCAACGGAAATAATTGAGATTGATGATAAGGAAGCGCACGAGCCCACAGCTCCAGTGACCTTGGAGAACATTTCAAATATTCCCAAACAAAGTAAGGTTCAACCCTTTAAGGTTTACCTTAAGATGAAAGGTTAAATAATTAAAATGACTTTTAGCAGTGGATGCAGAGAAAGAAAATAGCAGGGAAAACCCCATTTATGAAGAAGACACGCAAGTTCAGCGCCAGGAATGCGGACAGCTCCATGATAAAACGTGTGAAAGAGAAGACGTAAGGGTAAGACAAATGATTGTGAAAGATGCCTCAACTGCTAAGGAAATTGTGCTATTGTCTGCTTTTGGGCACTTAGGCGACAGTTCAAACGGACCGCGTCAAGGTATTTTGGGCGTAAACTTAAAATTTGATATTCTCAAGTCTTACTTGAGAAATAATTAGGTAATAATTGAAATAACTCTTTTAGGAATTGCTCCAGTTCAAGATACAGGTAAAGACAATAGCGATAGTCAAAATAGCGATGATTCCATTGAAACAGACACAGAAACGCCGTTGCGCCGGCACCGAATAGTACTTAGGAATGAGGCCAGCCCCGAGCATTGACGACTATACACATAAACTAAACGTCGTTTAGATTGATGAGAATGATGTGCGATGAAAATTAAAGAAAACATTTGCCACAACATAATTAGATTAAAATTATTTTAAACGCACAATTAGATAACGATATGTCGAGATTATTCAAATCGATAAAGCCAGATAGATTAAATAATTCAAAATTGAAAATAGATCCTACCAATTTTTAATTTAGTAATAACCATTCCGTCGCATTTTTCCTCAAGCTTTCATTTGCATAATAAATTACATGAAATGTCGATCGTGATTTGTGAATATTTTTTGCCTAAAATAAAAATTGCATTACATAAAAAGAAAGCAAAATTGCTATTTTAATAGCGCCTTTTCATAATTATTATAATAAATTTATAGTTACCTAATGTCAGTTACCTAGCTAGAATCAGAATAGAATCAGATGGAAAGAACTGCCATCATTTTGGAAACTTGCACTTTTTAAAGCTATTTCAAATTTTCTTTTCTAAAAAGCTCATTTAGCTAATTATTCAGTAGTATTCAAAATTATCTGAGTAAGCTTAAAGGTTTTGGTCAACAAAAGGACAAAAAATCCACAAGCAGAAATTGAACAATGAGCCCTAAAATTAATGAAAGCAGAAATATTAAAAGCATTGAATAGCTTTACTTTTCCATTTTTGTTTCCGTTAAAATTCTAACATGCATTTGTCACATATTATATCCCTTCGTGTTAAAATCATTTGATTTATAGCCAGTGTCACTAGCAATGCATATATTTCATGGCTTGGAACGGTTTTTGCTTTTATTCTCAATCCATTCCTGTCTGTTCCTGATGAAAGTTTTCCCTCCTTGGCCAAGGAGAAGACAAGCAGATGATCATTGCTGAAAACGCGATCAAATCTGAAGACAATTGTCGTCATTTTGACAAAAGTAATCGAATCGCTTAATTTTCAGTTTTCATTTAGCTAATTATTCAATTAACGATTTGAAGAGGTTGTAAGTAGTGGCTTGGATTTAAATTGGATTTTGAAGTTGTGAAGTTTTGAAGCGGAGAAGTTGAAGATTTTATTTATCACTTTGGGAGTTTCTGTGAGATTGGTTAGTGAATGAAAATATTTTAAGTTGATAACTGGTGACGCCAATGAATGCTAACGAGGGTTGCAAAAGGGGAAAGACCAAACATCTGTTTGGAATTCTGATTAGACATTAAATATCTAATTAAATTTCCCAAATTTTGGGAAATTTTAACTGAAAAATAATTTAGTGTAGGCTGATAGTAATTTTATTTTGTAATTGCAGAAGTAAATTCAGCAAAAGGAGAAGATGGGAAAAGTGAACAAGAAGGAGGAGAAAAAGCAGAAGTTATCTGGTGTCCGAGTTTCGAACAGTCCAGCTGGAGAAATTGGTCTAAAGAGGAAGTGGGTCGGTCGTGAAGCCTCTGGGAACTGGAAACGACGTTCGGGGCGTAAACTAAAGCCGATTAATCGCAGCAGTTCCACCTCCAGTTTGGAAACTAACGGCGCCGATATGGATAACGGAAGTCAGGTCTGAAGTCAGGTCGAATACCGTCACAATTTTCGAGAACCAAAGTGCACTTTGGATGATCTGAAGGGAATTGATGGAGTGAAGAAGACGCTGTTAGGCGAGATAATTTGGACATTTGCGAATCCAGAGAAGGCGTGTGCTCTGAAAGTAGAAATCCCAAAAGGAATTCTTTTAACTGGAATGCCAGGCACAGGGAAGACTTGCTTGGCGGATGGAATTGTAAGCGAGATAATTAAGGAGGGAAGAAACGTAAGTAATTTGGATGTGAAAATTATTGAGATTTAAGTAATGGCTTGTTACTAATAATTCATAAATATTTTTAGGTGCGGTACTATGAAGAAACTGGAGCTATTTTGGACAGCTATCTTGGCGAATCAGAGAAGAAGCGAGGAGAGACTAGTGCAACCTCCACCATGAACATGATTGTAACTACGTTCCTTACGGAAATGAATAAAATTGAGAATGGCAAAGTGCTCATCATCGCCGCGACGAATCATCCTGAGCTTTGTGACCAAGCACTCATAAGGCCAGGCCGCTTTGATATCCGACTGGACTTGCAACTACCTGATCTAGATGGGCGAATTGCAATCGTGGAGCATTACCTTCAAAAGAAAGGTGTCACAGTGGATGCAAAGGAGCTAAAGAAATTATGTAGAGATATGAAGGATTTCTCCGGAAGTGACTTGAAATCAGTAGTGGAGCGGTCTTGGACGAGTTTTCTGAATCGAATCTTTCCCGGTGGTATATGGAGGAACATGTCAGTTGAGGATGTCGGGAATAAGCTCCAACCAGGATTGTTTGATATTGAAATTGATGTCAAAAAGGTTTTAGAAAGGATGGTCAACGCGAAATTTGTATCTGGCTATGCAGAAGTCAAGACTGAACCTGCGGAAGTAATTGAGATTAGTGATAGTGATGATGAGGAATTTGGGGAATGGAGGATAGAAATGGAAAAACTGGAGGGACTTGCAGCTTCCATGTCTTTGGAGGAAACTTCAAATCCGGATGTACAAGCTATGTATATTTTAACAGGTAGGTATAATATACTTAATGTTTAACTTTGCCATTAGTTAAAAACAGGTTATTTATTCATTAAAATATCTCTTTTTTGCATGGCCAGATAGCGATGTGGAAGAAGAAAGCAACGAGGATGGATGCATAGAAGAAGGCGTTCATGCACATTGCTGTAAGTGTGATAAGGCCGTTAACATAGCGAACGTGAAGGATGTGAAAGACAAATATGGGGAAACCTGCCTCCAAAAAGCCGCTGCTAGAAATTACCACAAAGATGTGGAGGAACTTCTCCGTAATGGGTCCGACGTTGATTCCCAGAACATGCTTGGATTGACCCCTCTACATCGTGCCGCCACGAACTTATGGGATGGAATTGGAGGAGACACTGCTCTTAAAATAATAAAGGCTTTAATTGACTTTAAAGCAAATGTGAGAATCCTTGACGAGTGCGGTTTATCTTTTCTCCATCACCTTTTCTATCCACAACGTATGACTGAGATTACACCATCCCAACTTCATTTTTTGGTGGAATGCCTGGGTAAAGATAATCTCTCCGAAGCATTTACTCCAAGGGCATGGGACATCGGCGTTACACCTTTGCTTCAGACTGTGTATTATGTCGACGTTGAAGAAAAAACTTTGTTGCTACTCCACGCTAGCGGGGTTGATTTTGCTGTGACTGACGTTCGTGGGGCAACCGTCTTTCAGTATGCAATTTGGGGAAATAGAAAAAATCAGCGGAATCTCTTCTTAAATTTTATTAAATTTGGAGCAAACTACAAGTTCGTTGATAATCAAAAGAGGACTTTACTTCACCTTGTGGCTGAGTTTGGAAATTTGGAGTTGCTCCATTTTGTCCTTACCCTTGACTTGGATATTGATCAAGCGAACGCTCGGGGAGAAACTCCGCTTCGTTATGCTAAACGGTGTGGTCGTAAGAACCGTGCAGAAGTGACCCAAGTACTTATTGATAATGGGGCAAGTGATGCGCTTAAAGATAAGATAAAAATGACTCGATTGACTGAATATGAACTGTTTTTGGACAATCTTTGCGTACCGAAGAGAGGAGAGGAAGGAAGGTCGATTCCTACTAAAACTAACACACCTAAATTTTATAATATACCTCCAAGTTTAAAGCCCAACAATCAACTATAAAATCAAATCCAAATCCTAGTTATGCTCTTGTCTTAATAAGTTCATTGATTCCGAATTCAATTGATATTCCAAGTTTAACTGTTTAATCTAAGTATTTGTAAATATTTTGATCGTGGCCAATTTCCTTCTCACCTCATCATTTCAACTTTAATGATTAAAGTAAATTATTTAACGAAAGCGATGTCATAAATTATATGTAATATAAAAGCGTATATTTCTTAGTTGAGTCAGCAAGAAAGTAGTAAAGCGTTTGGTTGTAAAGTTTCTTTATGAAATTGTTTTGTCTCATTTGTTGAGTGGACACTTTGATGTCATTTTGATTGAATAGCACAAGCCCAAATAGTACTAGCCCAATCAAAAGTTCAATTTTTCTTATTTCATAAGTAAAATTTTATTTTATTTAAGCTATTACGCAAATTTATATTCTGCATTTCATTTTTACTATGCAATTCATTTTTTTCGTTCCCAAATGAATGGAAAAATTGTGAAATTACTATTGCCACGTTAAACTGAGGCTTCTCTTCATCATTCATCATTTCATAGATAAAGCCAGCCAAACAAACTTTTGCTGTCTAAAATATTTTATTTACTCTTTGTTTAAAACAACGTGTTTTTTATTTTTATGGTATGGTACGACTTAAAGTAGGAGTACAAATTGTGTATTTTATATTGACTAATAATGTTTAAAGTTTAAAATTACCCAAATTTTATCTAATAATCAGACATAAAATGAAAACACAGATAATATTACATACTCACAATCAAAAGGAAATTTAGGAATTCAATCCTCTCAAATTTAAGCACGGCGTCTGAACAGAGTTTTTGCCAATATATGCGAGATGGTTTTACTCATAATGCCATTCCCGATCACTTCCGAATAATAAAACAATTTTCTTTCCCATTTCATCCAGCACCTTCTTGGAGGCCTGTATTAAAAATATTATTTGAAAATCTTAATTTTGTCCGTTCTGCTAACTATTAAAAAAATATAAAAGCTTACGCCAACAAAGGACGGATGCGTTCCACAAAAGTCAATACATTTTAAACTTTCCATTTTGCTCAAAGCCACTCGAAAAGAAACGTCAGTGAGCATCAACCTGGATGATAAGTTTGGGGCTGGGCGGAGGCGCAGCAGTCTCAGTTCTTTAAAATATATAATATTAAAATTTCATACAGTCTCAATAATTAATTCAGCTTACTTTTCAGCAACTCAACTGATCTTTGAGCGTCATACATCTTCTCAAACTTCCGGATGTCGTCATCTCTAAAAATCATTGAACGGCATCCTTGTGAACGGATAGGTAATCCCGTGAGAACTTTATCAATCCAGATCATTTCCAACTTTTCTCCTTCATCCCCAGTCCTTTCAGAAGTGAACAAGGTAAGTTCTTCCAAACAAGCCAAGTTGGCCAAGTCCGTCCACACTTTGCCCAATTCATTGCTGAAGAGAACTTCCAACTTGGACAGGCAATTAAAAGCATAAAGACACTTTCTAATTTTGTCCGCCGAAATACCCGGGATTGAAAGGATGAGTTCCTTCACACTACTTGTTTCCTGCTCAAATGAAATGAGACAAGCAAGATTGTCTTCCAGGCCAACATTTCTATGTAATTTCAGTTCAACCTTCTTCACCTTTGGGGCTTTAGTTTTAAAAGAAATTGGAGTCATTTCACGTAAAGTAAAAGCGCTTAGCTTGAATGTTTTCAGCCGTTCCAGCCTTGGAAGTGTGAATTTTGGTGCGGCCAAGTCCAGTTCTAGATGCTTTAGTGTGTGCCTTTGGCTCACCAAAAAGTTTGTGAAGGATGGGGAGTCACATAATTTGTAGATCTCGGTAAAATCAAATTTTTCCAAGCTAAGGGAAGTTAAATAGCCCAAATTGTTTTCCGTGACGTCGGCACCCGAGACTGTTAAGGAGATAATGGGCAACCCTGCTTCTTCAATTAGCCGAAAGAATAAAGATGTTATCCCTTTATGACCACCACACTCAAGCTTTGCCTTCTGCAAGACCGGTGCATTCCCAAGTATTAAGCGGAGTAACGGAGCGCAGGACTCGTTCGCGTAATTCCTGCCTGATACGTTATCTTTTTCGCAAATGGAGATTGATTTTAGATTTGGGAATAAATTATTTCTAAATGGAATAATCGTACGAGTAAGGCTGGTTACTTGCTCGTTGTAAAAGTTGGACACTTTTAAATGGCTTAGTTGGGAGCCGCATCCAGTAAATAATTTTAGGAGGGCTGAACAGTCCTTAAATGACCCCGGCTCAATGGAAAGGCCAGTGAGTTGATTCAGAGGCTTGATTTTTACTTGTATAAAGTGGAGTAAGTCAACTAAATGGTGTTGAGTTTTGAGATGGAAGGTGGATGAGCTGATAAGTGATGGAAAGACGAGTTGACGCATGTCCTTACTCAAAACAGAGAGGGTTTTAAGGTCATCAAAGCCCAAATATGAGAACACTTTTAAGAGAGGAAGCTCTGGTATTTTTAAGAAATCTCCGTAAACATTTATTGAAATTCTTCTTGAAATGCTGGTTAAGACCGCCTCCATTCTTTGGAAATTATTCATATCCAAACCAGTCCAAGAAAAATCAGTCCTGGAGCCACTCATGATTTTAAAATTTAACAAAGTCACTGATGAACTATCTTGTTTTGTAATAATATGCACTTTAATATTTAAAATATTCACTTGAACTTCCTGCAATTTTAAAGTAAATATAAAAATGTAGCAATGGCTGATATGAACAATATAAGACTCAATATCAGACTGGAATGAAGTGAAAAAGGAACTTTCTTGGTGCCTGCACAACAAGCAAATAAGATAGGATTCTGAGCTGTTGCAAGGGCTTACTGACTTTACAAATAGGGAGAGGGTGACAAGACCAGAAGGGAGCAAAAGGGAAATTTTCCTGAAGGGAGTTTTTACGACTCATGACAAAAGCTGGGATCAAGCTTTTCTCTAGAACCCATTCTAGTTTTTAGGCAAATGTTATTGCATAAGTGTCATGAAAGAGGAAAACTCATTTTGGGTGGCGGGTGGCTGGCCTGAGAAGATTTTACGAGTAATTTACGTTGATATTTTTAGTGTCTTGAATTAGACAAGTTCAAATATAAAATGTAGCAGTGGCTGCTCTCTGAAAAATAGTAGGGAGTAGAGAATTTATGTGATATGCAGAGAGGAATGGGGTTCTTGTCAAATCCAGAAGGAAATGGCTTTTTAGCGTGTGACAAATTTATTGTGTGAAATTATACAATACCTGATGAAACCAATAAATAGGGTGAGACTTGGGAGATGCTCAGAGGGCAAAAGGTATTTTTTTCAAAGCGGCATTGATCCTTGTGACTCTTGACATAACAATGGTTTAGATCAAGTTGACTTTTCTCCAATTCAATTCTTGTTTTTATTATGCAATTGTACAAGCTTTCATAAAAGGCTTGAGGAACCATCACTTTGTTTGGGCGGCTTATGAAAAGAGCTGTTTGAGCTCATGAGCACTCATGATCAAATAAATCCAATTCAACTAACTCATTTCTTGCATTTCAGCGTGTTCGCGTTTCTACAGTTTTAACATGTTGCGCAACCTTGAAAAATTACAAGCTAATGTCTGACTAGTCTCAATAAAACAAAGTTGTTTATTGCTAAATCTAAATGGGTTATTGAGAACCGGCATCTGCGATATCATTTATGCCATTAGCTTGTTTGCTGTTCCAAGCCAAACTATATTATCCTGATTTATTTCGTCTTTATATTGACTCGTTCATCAGCAGCCCAACAGTCAACACATTTTAGTCTACCTGACTAGCTAAGTGGAATGTTTACTTAAGCTTTATCAGTTTTTTTTTTCAACATAGTTCTGCACAAGTCATTCAATAAGTGATTCATGGTATTTTTCTGAGAAAAACGGCTGACATTTTCTTTCCATAAAATGCTTCGGAATGCATTTTTTTAAATTAGATTTTAAAAGATGGAGAATTGTATCTGGATTGTTGGGAGAGAAGGTAAAAGCAAATACATTAAAGACTATTTATTTCTTCAAATGATTATTTAATAACATAATTTTGTGCAGGCTGCGAAGTAAAAGTAGTGGCAGATGCAATTTATAAAAATCCAGTGATTAGAAATGGTTGGTCAATACTTGCTAGTGGGTTGGGAGTTGGAGAAGAACAAATTTCAAAATTTAGACAAGATCTCCTCCTGGACAAAGTAAATCTGGATGTGGTGATTAGAAACTTGTTGATAATTTGGGTTGGTGCGAATGGCAGCGACTCTTTGTTAAGTGAGCTTATCAGGGTTTTAGAAGACGAATGTGAAGCATTTCCAAGTGGAGGTATTAATTTATTAAAAATTTGAATTAATTTTATAATTAAAACTGCGCATTTATTCTAGAATTACTTCGACTCCGGTTTAACCTGCCATGTAGGGGAATTACTGAGAAGGATATTTTATGGCACAACCTGTCTCCAGCTTATCAGTATAAGGTCGAAGTTAACATTTCTAAATGGTGGCCTGATATTAAGCTCAAAGGAAAATCAAAATGGAGTAAAATATTCGTAGGAAAAGATGGTAATTTTTGTCCTTCTAAAGGTCACCAGCAGTGTAGTTGGACTCCCCACATCCCCACATGTTAAGCGGGGTGGTTGTAATTTTTGTTGAGATTGCGTCTGTGATTGGTCTTTTTATATAATTCGGACCTCCTGATTACGAATATGAGGTCCATTTTGAAATTTGAAGATTTTTTTTGGGGAACTTCTTATACATAGTAGGATACCCCCTAATACATTGTAGGATAGGGAAATGGTATCTCGAAAATTACGGAACAAATTTCAAAACTGACCTCATATTCGTGATCAGGAGGTCCGAATTGTATAAAAAGGACCAATTACAGACGCAATCTCAACAAAAATTACAACCACCCCGCTTAACATGTGGGGATGTGGGGAGTCCACCTACACTGGTCACCAGTCAACACAGATATTAATAAATTTTATTAAATTACTTTTTAGAAATATATAATGCAGCAAATATTATAAAAATGCTAAAACGCAGAGCATCGACGTATGCCGTTTTGCAGGAGAAATGGTCTGAAATTGCTATTTGTTTGGAAATGTCACACGAACACCTTTGCAAAATGCGGAGTGATCTCAGTCTGGAGAAAATTAGTTTAAACAATGCCATCTATGAAGTTTTGGAGGAGTGGTCGGGACGAAAAGGACAAGAAGCATTTCTGGATGAATTGATTTCAAGTCTTGAATTAAATGGTTTGTTAGAATGTGCTGGTAAGTCGAAGAAATATTTTATTTACCTTCTTCGCGTGAGCTATTTTAAATTAATACTAATTTAATTGCGTCTGCCCACTTTCAGAATTAATTAGAAATGAATTAACTCCAAATGAAGAACCTCAAATGCTGGAAACAAGCCAATTTGCAATTTACAAGACAGAACTGAAAGGTTCCGTCTTGATTGACTTGATGACATGTGCTCCCCCACGGGTTTTCAGTGACTCGCTTCCATCAAAATTAAGCTATTATATAAATAGAAAACTGCAAACCAGAAATATCATTTCGTCCAAAATATTTGAGGAAGACATCTCCGACATTTTTATATTTACTGGATTGGAGCGGTACGAGCTGGGCGAGTTGGCAAACAAAAATGTTAGTGGAACAACTGGAGAGCAGTTGAACTCAGGCAAGTTCGCCTTTCGCTTTATGCTTTTAGATCAGCCCATCCACTTCAGCAAGGTATGTGAAATAATGCATTTTCCTGTCCACCTAATACATTACGACCATAACGATGGGAAACATAAATGGATTAAATCAAAAGGGGATGTTAGCATCCTCCAGAAATTTATAGATGAAAGTAATCAAAGAGTTAGCAGTTGAAGAGCTTATTGAAAATATTATGAGCGACTCAAACACTCCAATCTGCATTTCCGATAGCCCTGGAATGGGAAAATCTGTCATTTTGGCAGAACTTGGACGAGAGCTGCAGAAACTTTATCCATTAAAAACAATTCTATTCATTGATTTTACCCAGTTTATTTCGGAGCTCAAACAACTTGCCTCAGAACCAAATGCAGAGTTAATCAAAACCGGTTTGGAGAAATTAGTGACGACGGATTCTTTGGGAAAAGTTGTCCTCGCTTCCAAGTTAAAGCAAAAAAGCATTGAAATTGATCTAATGCTTGACGGTTTAGATGAAGTGGGTCTCGGAGATTTAAATTTTGCTTTGAAAACCCTTAAGCTAATGCAATCAGAATTAAAATCCATCCGTTTATGGGTTACAACAAGACCACATCTATTGGAAGAGTTAGAGCACAACTTAAATGTTCTCGGATATAACATAAAAGCTTTCACAGAATCAGACCAAATCAACTTTCTCACATCTTATTGGAAGAAGTCAACCATTAAAATGAATAGGTTAACCGAGTATGCACAAAAAGTTTTAAAATCTGTTAAATCCAAAGTCAATTCAGCCAAAAGAACAAGTCAAGTTGCCCCACAAGATATTGCTGGTATTCCCCTCCAGTGCCTCCTAATTGGAGAGGTTTACGAAAACGAAGCTGTTGACTATGCGGAAATGGAAGATGATATTTTTATTCCAAAAGATCCATCGCTGAGGATTGAGTCAATTACAGATTTGTATCGGTTGTTGGTTGAAAGAAAGCTGGAAAAGTACAGAAATATTTATGGGACTTTACAAGAAAATAATAATGAAGGCTTAATGAAGCTCCACATATCCCAAAGTCTCCAATTACTCTTCCCAACTTGTCTTAAAAGTTTCGAAAAAACTTTTAAAACTGAAAATTTAAAAGTTGACGAATTACCAAAAATTGGAATAATGGAAAGGACATGTCAAAAGAGTCTGCGTTTTATTCATCGCACATTCGCAGAATATTTTGTGGCTCTATTCATTTCGGATGGTTTGTGTGGGGAAAAAATCCAACAAAACCTAATTGAGTTGATGTTTAACGGGATATTTCTCTCTGAAAAGGTGAACATGACAGTTCTAGGCGAGAGAATAATTTCTGCAAAGTTTCTCCACCAAGTAACTTGCTATTTTCTGAATACTTTATTGTCTAGGAGGGATGAAAATAAAACTTTACCGATGGAAATTAAACCGTCTACTCTAGACATTTCGGCTTTAGCTCGGAGCATAATCCATTCATGTGCTAATGGTAGCTTTCTCCACATTTTAACTCGTCTAAACACAAGCCCTTACTTTACGAAAAGCTCTAGAAATGCTCTCGACGACCATTTTATTTTTGCTTGTGCTAAAAACGCACTCATTGATTTTATTGAATATGCCCTTGGCTTATTTGAAAAGCTTAACCCATGTAGAAAATTTGACTTGGGACTTCACATAAAAACTCTTAGAATAGCTGTCCAACGAGGAGAGTACACAGTTGTGGAATATTTGGTGAAGAAGAAACAACTTATCAATGCCATTCAAGAGTTTCAAACGGAAACAAATTTGCTAATGCATGACTGCGTTCAAAACACGAAGTATTTAGAAGACTCCCAGATTAGGATGAAAATCCAGATTATGAAAAGTCTCTTTAGAATTAACAAAGGTCTTTTAGAGCAAAAAGATAATCTAGATAGAACGCCACTGCTGTCCAGTTATGTCCATATTAATTTATTAACGGAGCTAATCTTACTCGGCGCTTATGTCTACGCTAAAGAGAGGAATGAGGACACTGTCATTCATATTAGCAAAGGACAACATCGCCGCTTTCTCCCACAAGATTACCAGCTTTTGGCAATGACTATTCCTGAAGAAAACTTAAGGAAATTGGTGAAAGTTAAGGGGGAAAATGGATACGAGCCGTTGATGCGCCTTGTTCAAGTCGTGGAACCTACGAGAAAAACACTAGAAATATTTAAGGAAGTCGGAGCTGAGTTTAATGCAGTTGATGAGTTAAAAGCTGCCATTTTAGAACATGCTATTACACATCAGAGAAGTCGAGAAACAATTAGAAATTTAATTGACGTCGGAGGGGCACAATTTAAGTGGAGTGTGGCGACCCAGATGAGTTATGTTCATTACGCAGCATTAACGGGGAATAGTGAGGCGGTGGAGGTGCTTGTGAAAGAGAAAGGTTGTGATGTAAATGCAATAAATGACATGGGATATACTCCACTTGATGTTACAATTTTGACTGAAATTGACAACTATTCTGGGGGTAGGTATAGGACGGGCTTGGTATTGAACAAATTGGGTGGGCAGCTTGGAGAAAAAATGATTTCGGAGAGGGACACTTACCTTGAAAAAGCTTTAAATATAGGTAACGTTGATTCGATAAGATTACTTCAACACGTTATAACAGATCCGTTTAAAGGGATCTGCTTTAGTTCATCAGCCTCGCAGAAACAAATCCAGTCTGAGGAAAAGGCTACAACTAGCTCCGGGGCAGGCTCAGTGGCTAAGAATTTTGGAGGCAATCCCACCCAAATTAAGGAGTTGACAGATAACGAGTTTAATACGCTTCTCCGCGAAGGAAACTTGGAATATCGAGACTCTCGCGGAAGTTCTCTCTTGCATTTAGCTTGTCATAGATGTGACGACGTAGCTGTAACAAATCTGATTGAAATGGGGGCGGAGGTGGAAACAAAAAATTACAAAGGCCACACGCCTCTTCACATGACAGCTTTGCATAATCGAGGGAGTGAGAGCGAATCTTACCTTAACATTTCAAAATTGCTTATTGAATCTGGAGCAGATCCGTTCGCTAAGGATTTGGAAGGGCTGACCTTTCTCCACCAGCTTGTTCGGTATGATTTAAAAAGGAGAAGTATACATCCAACCCAATTTCACAAATTTACTGAATATCTCCTGGGAAAAGGCTTTGTTAAATTGTTTAAAGCAAAGAGTTTCCGGAATGGGACAACTCCATTTCATTTAGCGCTGATGACCATTGACGTTGATGAGAGAACATTGGCTTTACTCGAGGAAGCTGGGCTGGACTTCAATGTCGAAGATGAGGAGTATAATGATACCGTTCTAAAATATGCTGTGGCAGGAAAGCGAAGCGCTGAAACACTTTCTTATCTTATTCTTCACGGGGCAAATCATCATCACTTGAATAAATATAATGATAACCTTCTCCACGCCTCGGTTCAATTGGCTAACTTGGAAGCATTAAAGTTTTTCCTAGATTTGAATGAGTTGGATTTAAATGGAGAGAATAAGGAGGGCAACACTCCCCACAAAGAAGCTTTGAAATTGATTGGTAAAAAAGAAAACGCGGAATCTATAATAAAGTTACTGACTGATAACGGGACGGAGTCAATTATCAAGGCTAATATAATATTCCAGCAAGATAAAGAATTGGAACGAGTAAGTCCGAAGCCAACTACGTCAACTCAGCAACGAAAGAAGGCTTTTCTCCCACTCCATAAAACCATTAAAGGAGTCAATGATCCAAATTCGTGCATAAATGTAATAAAAATGCTAATCACAAATCAGAATGCGGATGTTTACGAAAAGGACGAGAAAAATGAGACATTTTTGCATGCTATTTTGAAAACAGGTAATCTGAGTCCGGAACAGCTTCATAATTTATCTGAATTTCTAGTTGAAAAAGGCTTTGCTGAGGTATTCAACATTAAAGGAGGAGCTTATCTGTCAACACCTCTTCAGCTCGCTGTAAGAGAATATGAAGTGGAGGAAAAAACCTTAAATCTTCTTTATAAAAATGGGGTTGATTTTAATGCTGAATCCAAGTTAGGCAAATCCGTTTTAGCTTACGCCTTCTCCGGGAAAAAGGTTAGAAGTGTTGGATGTTTTGCCAAACTAATAAAATGTGGAGCTCGCAGCAATCATCTTAACAAGGCGGGACAAAACTTTCTCTATATTAGTTCCCAAATGGGGAATGTAGAACTCGTAAAGTTATTTTTAGACGAAGGACTTGATGTCAACCAAAAAGATAAAGATGACCTTTCACCTCTCCATCACACTATTCGTCACGGGAGCAAAAATATTTTAGACATTGTTACTATTTTATGTGAGCACGGAGCAGATCCAAATTCAATCCAAGCTGAGGAAAAATCAACCCCGATATTCTCAGCTTCTTTGAGAGACGATATTGGCCCAGATATTTTAGAAGTTATCAAATGCCTCATCAAGTACGGAGTTAATGTTTATTTCAAAAACAAAAACGATTTGACATTCCTCCACGTTTTGTTTAGAAAATGTAGAGAACTTATGGCTTCAAACTTTAACAATTTTTCTAAATTCTTGATTGAAAATAAGCTGGGAGCTCTACTAAGCACAGTTGGGCAACAGGAAGAGCCACTACCAACAACTCCATTTCAATTAGCTGCAACGCTGTTTGATTTAGATGAAAAAATTCTTGAATTATTTTTAAAAAACGGAATTAAATTTCCAGATAACATCCTAATTTTTCCTTTATTAGGTGATAGGGATATAAATTCTTTGAAGAATTTGGTAAAATTTGGAGCAAATTTGAGCTATTCTGATCACAACTTGAATAATTTATTGCATATTTCTTCGGAGTGGGGGAGTTTGGAGGGGGCAAAGTATTTTATGGAGTTGGGGATGGACGTAAACGCTCCAAATGTTGAGGGAGACACAGCACTCCATAGGGTAGTCCAGTCGGGAGAGTTTAATCCGGTAGAAATGATTAATCTCTTGGTTTCTGGAGGGGCCATTGTAAATCAAAAGAATTACTTTAAATACACACCGCTACATTGCTTAGCTGCGAGGAAGTTGGAAAAAGATTCGAAAGAGATGAGACTAAATATTCTAAAATGTTTGGTGGAAAATGGAGCCGACGTTTTTCTAAAAGATGAAAAGAATCGTGCATTTCTTCACGTTTTGTTGGCACTAAATCATTCAATGGATTCGGATGAGTTTCATCAAATTGCAGAATATCTTGTTGGGAAGGGATTTGGAAGTTCGTTTGATTTAGAAGGAGGAGAAGCGCATTGCACACCGTTTCAGTATGGATTACTTATTATAGAAATGGATGCTGTGACCCTCGACCTATTTGCTGAATATGGAATTAATTTTAACGCCAAAAATAAAAACGGCGTGACCCTTTTAGAATACGCAGTGGTTGGTAAAAGAAGTTGTGTTTTGCTTACTTATTTGGTTGTTTACGGGGCAGACTATAAATTATTGGATGAGAAAGGGAATAATTTTATCCACATTGCAATACAACAGGGTACGGTGGAAGCGGTAAGGTTTTTCTCGGATTTTGATGATTTAGATGTAAATGCGAGGAATAATAATATGTCAACGCCTTTGCATGTAGCAGCGTCAAGAAAAGTTGACGCGGAGGTTGTATATATTATAAAGGGGCTGATTGAGAAAGGGGCGGATGTGACTTTGAAGGATAGTCAGAATTGCACCTTTCTCCATTTATTGTTTACACACGGGACGAAGATGAATTTGGAATTATTTCATAATTTAGCAGAGTTTTTGGTGGAGAAAGGCCTAGGTCAGGCTTTTGGTATTAATGGCGCACAAAATGAGACAACTGCTATGCATTTAGCAATGCTTTATGTAGAATTTGAGGAGAAAACTTTCAATATTTTAAAATCAATTAACTTTGATTTTGATTCGGTTGATAAAAACGGCTTTTCTTTAATAACTTACGCATTACTTGCAAAAAGGAGCAAATCTGTACTTTCTAATTTGGTAAGGTTTGGAGCTAATCTTAAAAGGATAGATTCAAACGGAAATAACTTTCTTCACGTGGCTGCTGAATCAGGTAGTTTGGAAGCGCTCCAGTTATTTCTGGAGAATGGTGGGCTGGATATTAACCAACAGGATTCGGATGGCGATATGCCTTTGCATGGTGCTATGAGACAAGAAGGGAGTGAAAATGAATTGGTGGAGAAAGTTAAATTGATTGTAGAGAAAGGAGGGAAAGTAGCTGCTGTAAATAATAAGGGAGAATGTCCGCTGATTATTTTAATGAATAGGGAGGATGTCAAAGATGAAATAAAAGATGAGTTAGTTCAGTTACTAAGTAAATAATTACAAGCAATGATTCAAAATTAATTTAATAAGATGTAAATAAAATAGTTTAATAACAGCAATGTATGAAATTTTGATTTAAAAAGTGAATAAATTTAATTTTAAAATGTCTTTCTAATTCTAAATATTCTAAATTGGATAGAATGACAAACTGTAAATCCTCTAAACTGGTTGTTGAAACAATAACTGTTTGTTGAAACAATAACTGTTTGTTGAAACAATAACTGTTTGTAGAATATTTGCAATGATTTGCTACTGTACTTATTTTGCCTGTTTAAATAAATGTTACCTCTGGTAGAAACTAGTTGTAAATTTTCACAGTTAATTAAATACAACTACTCTTTTTCTCTATCATGAGCAGTAGCATTTCATTAACACTAATAAGCTGATCAACATATTTGACTCAAAATTATATTTGACTCAAAATAATATTTTTATCACTTATTTACTACAGTATCCTTTTGTAACGTACACGTTATGAAAGGATACTGTAGTAAATAAGTAATACACAATTTTATTTTGAGTCAAATATAATTTAGATTTGATATTTGAATTCGAAGATACTTTTATAATCATGCTTGGAGGCACATACACTCCATTGCTGGCATTGCAGGTCTTACGCAATCTGTTGCTGGCATTGGCATTCTTGCTGTATGCCAACAAGGTTCTGCTAATAAGGCTGTACATGTTCCTCCTCCTCCTCCTGCTGCCGGGCAATTAGGTGCAGTAGTGCAACCCCTCTGGTTTCCTATTACACAAGTTGGAGGAACAGTGCACATGCATGGTTGAACTCCTGCAGGTGGATTACAATCGGTCGTAGGAAAATAGCACTCGACGGCATCGCCCGTGGCGCATCCTCTATCTGGCATTCCTGGAGATGGAACGGGAATTGCTACGCCCATAGGTGCAGTACAAAGTGCTTCAGTAACGCAGCCTTGAACCAATGGACATGCTGAAAGTAAACACTTCATATAACGTCGCAGTTTTCTAATTGATTAATTCCTAAGTTTGGTACATGCAATAAAATTTAAGGCAATGGGACCATCGTTGTGTTGTTTTTCAATTTTGTGTTTAACCTAAACTTACCAGGCAATTCTGTACATCTTCCGGTTGTTGTATTAAATCTGACCAGTGAAGCCGATGGTCTTGGACAGTTGTATGTTCTTCGTATCCATTTATTTAAAGCAGGATACCAAATACAGGTATAATAATCACAGGCAAATGCAGGACCATTTGGTCGGGAAGTTGGAATTAATCCTGGTGGTGTAGGTGGTGCTGGTGTCACTGCATTCGGTTCAATTGGACATGGAAATACTCCGTTTGCACTGCAATCATTTGGTTGCCGAGGAAAGAACTGAGGACTTACTAGCACCAGTAAGTTTGAAAGCACCTGGAATATATTATTAATTGAATATTCGGAATTATAGCAAGAAAGCCTTCTAGTTAATTATTATGTTAAGTTTACTAGGATCAATTGGCTGGAATCCATGTCTGTGCTTTCGTAATGGTAGCTCAAATAAGATTGCTTATCAATTGTCAGTATTTCTTTTATATTGGTTTAGTTACCTACCAAATTTGCTCCAAAGCCCATTAACGGGAATCATTGGCTTCTTAACAATTTATTATATTTCAATGATAATCTGGCAAAATATAGATCTATATTATTAAAAGTACATGATCTGATTATTAGACTTGCAAATGGTAATTGCAATTATTTTTCGAAATAAGATATACCCATTGTATTTTTTCTTGCAAATGGTGGCTGCATAATCAAAGCATTTTCGCCAAGTGTTTGCAATCCTATTCAACGTGACCATATTGCAGCAGCAGCCTAATCAATCATCTTTTTAAACTGGAATTAGATTTTGAATCAGATTTAGCAAAATAAATTGATAGCAAATTAAAGTGATAGCGAAAAAATTGTGATTCTGATAACATTTGACTACAATTTTAGCGTTTAAAGATTATGTAATAATATTTTTATAATACTGACAGGGTAATAAAATTAAGCACGAATGAAAGTCATATTAAGAGTATAGCATGTGCCCATTTTGGCAATAAAATAGATCTGGCAGACTAGTTGTCTATCTAAATAACAGCCTATAATAGTAATGCTATTGCCAAGGCCATAAGCTTGGATTATGGAATGAACCCTAATAAGTTTATTTTGAATCACATAAATTCTAGAATAATTATCAGATTACATAGCACATTGTCTTCTTCTTAATAAGTGAAACTTAAGATAGGTATTGAGTTTCCGCATATTTTTAACATAATGGATGTGTAGTGCAGTTGCTTAATGAAATATGGATTACACACTGCGGTAATTAATTATACAGCTACCATTTGCAAATTAAACTTACATAACAGACATAGCAGATGGCGATAATTTTATTACGCATCTCCAATAATCTGGTAGAAAGGTCGCCTACTTTAATTGAAAGTATATACTTGAATTTCATATAATTAGGCTAGTCAATCCTGGACCGTCTGCTATCTAATGTAAGTGATGCGCCAACCGTTTTTATTCATATTGGAATTATTATTATGTCTGCTGGCATGCCGGAACTTGGTTGAATAGTATTAAAAGCTCAGTGCTGTCCATATCCGAAAGATTGCACTGTGGCTGCTGGAATTCAAGACTGCGTGTGCCAATTTGCTCCATAATTCCACAAGGAATATGTGCCTTTGTCCCAGTGGACCCTGTGTTTGCCAACAACACAGTTAGTGCCATGGTGGCAAAGACGGGGTCCACTGGTACAAAAGAATTACATAAGACATCCTAAATTTCTGGCAAACTGTAATAATTATGGACTACTTTGATAATAAGAGGAAAAGGAGAAGTAATTGAGTTTTGGGGCATGATGGATTGGATTTTTTAAAATAAAAAGACCCACTTGAATGTGAAAGGTTTAAGAATTTTGCATGTTGGGGGGAAGCTATTGAAGCCTAAAAGCTGGGAGGTTATTGCAGGTCACCATGAAGACATTGCTCATAGATATGAAATGCACTGAAAGGTAAAAATAAAATTAACTTTTATAAATTGGCTTGTGTGGCTTATATTGAATAAAAGTGCAAAAACGTGTAATTTAGCCAGCAATAAATGAATAAATATTAGAGATTATTTGATATTTTATTTAATTGATGTTCTAAGCTTCTCTGCTGCCTTTTCGTTCTGCAAAATCAATCAGACCACGCGCGCTCAATTAATCAAAATCAATTCGCGCACGACAGCATTCTTAGCTCTATACAGGGGTGCCCAGAATTTATAAGACCACTTAAAGAAAACTGATAACTTGCAACTCAGTCGCATATTATTTTTTCTACTATAATGGGGGCTTAGGTACAAGTGTCCTTAACAAGTGTGACAATTATGTAGTAAAAATAGTTTACTATGCCTCAGAAATCAGCTTGAGAATCGGAATAGTCGATTAAATGGAGTCATATATGTCAATATGTGACTATGATTATTATGCGGAGTGATGATGATGATGCAAGATGTTGAGATGTTGGAAGATTTGTCAATTAATAAATACTC
>JAHZMU010001355.1:0-12562 GCA_027743725.1 Rambutsinella grinnellia | reverse complement strand
ATGGGGAAAGGCGCTGGGAAAAGCAAGTGTGGTGATCGCTCGGAGGGAATGGAGGGAACTCAAGTATCACATCACACCTTGCTTGCCTCAAGCAACTTCCTGTAAAAGGTGGGTTTGATGGATGTGTGGAAATTGACTTGAGAAAAAGTTCATATTGCCCCTTGCCCACTGTTCGGTATCGATGAGATTGAATCAGTGACACTTTCTTTCTCTTCTTTTTCTTGAAGAGATTGTGCGGGATAAAGGAAAAGGTGCAATACAGCATTTTTCACTTTTCCTTCAAGAGAATCAAGAGATGACGACAATTGGACTTGTGATCAAGCTACGGAAAGACTTGCAACTGCCAACTCTTCCAAGACACATGCTACTTCTTATCTTATTGTTTCTCTCCTAAAGCTCTTTCTTTCTCTCTCCAGATTGGATTGGATAAAGAAAATCCGTTGTAAATAGCCATCTCATATAGTCTCTGGTTGGCATCCCAGAAACCATTTTCTTCTCTGCACCAAATTGCTGAACAAAATATCCTTTTACTCTATTGCGGTAATAGCTTTTTATACAATGACGAGAGCATTTCTCTTTATCAAATGGACTGTGCAGAATAGAGCAATTTCCTCTTTAAAGGTACGCGATTTCTCCAGTGCCAAAAAATTCCAGCAAAGATATTGTCTAATTTAGTGAAAATAAACAGAGAGCTGAGTTGAGCAAAAATAGGTGGGATTAGTGAAGGGAAGAGAGAGAAATCAGAGAAGAAAAATCAGAATTTTTTACACTATCTATGCATATATGATGAGTTTGGCCTTATAAGGGAAATGAGTGGGTTCACGCGATTCTGTAAAAAAAATTGATACGAGGGAGAGTGTACGTACTTGGTACTTAATATTGATCGGAGTTGCAGAGGTGGTCGGTGGTCGTTGGATGGTCTCATGCTGCGAGACAAGAATGCAATTAAATATTTTTTAAAGATTTGATAAGAGATGAAGGGATGGATGATGATGTCAATTGAATGGAGGAAATTGGAGGAGACTTTTACTCACTAATCACATCACAACTTGCTGACTTTGCGTCAGCAATCAGTGAAGTAAGCAAAACATAACCAAGAAGAGAAGCTGAGCGTAATCAAGCAAATAAAAAAGTTTAAGTCTCCTCCAAGTAATTTGGGAAATGCTAATGTTCTGAATTTCTTTGTTTTTCCACTTCTTTTCCTTACTTTTCTGGCATGTGACATCCATCAGTATTCATGCCTAACTCCTCTGCAGAGTTTCTTTAGATGATGATTAGCAGTAGAGTTAGCTTTAAGAGTTGACTAAGCAGAGTCAAACAACACACGTTGACGATTGACTTTATTTTCATGAGCAATAGCCTATCTATCCCATGTAAGACTTTAAAGAATAATATTTTAGGGTATTGGCTAAGAATATTGTCGTGTGTAGAAGAGAAGTGGTAAAGATTTGTTGGCAACCAAAAAGGATTTCTTTTTCGAATGGATGAATACTTTTGGTAGAAGAGAAAAAAATTACTCTGGTACATGCCATGCATGGCCGTATATGTCGCTTAGATTTTTTTACAAAGTAAAAGGGTTCTTATAAAGATGATTTTTTCGTATAGTCTCTAAAAGCATTTAGTAAAGATGAGATAGGGAGAAGTCATCTTTAAATGTTTTTCTTTTACACATGCCAAGAGATGTTCTGCGGAATAGATGAGAGGATGATGATGATGTTTTTAGTTTTTTGTTTGTTGCAGATGCAGAGGAGGACTCTCGCCAGTTTCAATCTCTCCGTTGGAGGGTGAGCGTGTAATAACAGAGAGAGAAGAGAACGAGAGACGAGAGTGAAGATCAGCTTGTAATTACTATCTAGTGCCTTATAAGAAAAAGGATAATTTTTGTCGCCAAGATTGAGGGCATAACGATCTTACGAAGTGTGCCCGGTTGCTGGAGCGCTGACACCGGAACTTTCCTCTATCATCCTTATCAACAACACCAGCGCGATACAAAAGTACCAGTCTCAACTTCCGGTTGTGGGACAAACGGCAGCCTGAATAAACAGCTCTTCTCCCTCTTCTCATCACCAGGCCTGGGGTCGTCCAATGTGCCAAAGAAAATGAAAATGAGTGACGGGCTCGGTGGTGTGACTTCAGTAACTATTGTCACCAGTCCGTCTGTGGTCGCCCCAACCACGATGAACAGTCTTAATAGTGTGAGTGCGGGTGGTGGTGTTGTTACAACTCTTAATCCGAATATTTCCGCCGCTGCCGCAGCAGCCGCTGCAGCACAGGTTACAACGAATAACCATTTGAATAACTCGTCCAACTCCCCCTGCCCCAATAATCATACGAATACGCAGAATCTGGCGGATTATTTGGCACAACTTATCAAGGATAAGAAACAGCTAGCCATTTTCCCTAATCTTTTTATTCACGTGGAGAGAATACTTGATGAAGGTAAGCATATAAGTCTGGTCTTAAAAATTCCATATCCGGTTGAAGTTGAAGCATCAAGCATCCCATCCCAATTCCCAACAAAAATTTTAAGCTCATCACATTTTTTAAAAGCGTCTCTATGAATAGCTGTCAGCCATCCCATAAATGGATAAATGACAGGTAATCTATAGGCAATAATAAACTAGATATTTAGCATCTCTCGTCCTAAATATTAGCCACATTTGCCCTTAAAATGGCAAACTTTTATGGCCCTCTTTCCCATCACTTTTAGTCAGCCCAAAGCCCACAAAACCCAAGGGCAGCTTTGAATCCGTTATGGATGATGATGATGTTGATATATTTTTGATAGTAATTCATAATCGATGGGCAAAATTTCCCCTTCATATCACCATCTTTCATGTAGAAACTTTCCGAACACGTTTTGCTTTGCTGCACCCGATGAGAAAATGATTGTTATGAAATATGAGAATGGCTTTTCATACAGAACCTTTTACGTTTTACCATTCCCCATCGTCATCATTCTTCCTCAAAGTGCTGATCTCCAACATTTTCCCAGCTACTGCTGAATTCTTCAAAAATAAAATCTACTTAAGCGCATAATTAATGTAATTAGTTAGATGAGATGTTTAACGCTCAAGCTATTAAATTATACTGATGGTGATTAGATCACGATTTGATAACGTGGGTGGTTCGAAGTATTAAAATTGTCTGAAGCATTTCATTTAACAAAGCTAGTAATTTACTCAAGTTATTCATGAATAATAAATTATGTTTGTTCAATAATTTTTTCTCGACCTATACGCTGCGAAAAAGTGTCTACAAGACAGAAGCTTAACATTCATTATCACATTTGATTTGGTCCGTAGACCATGACATGAGTGAACGTAGAAATATCATGTTTTAAAGTGTGAACAAGATGGTTAGAGATTTCATAGAGAATTTGGAGTACAAGCTGGTATTTTACATTTGTAAATTTTTATTATGAATGAGGTGGGTTATAATAAAAATGTGTCCCATAATATTTGACAGGTTGTGACATAATAGTGTATAGTAATGGTGATATCGCTTAATAATTTTTGGATATTCCGCCAGCTTTTTTTAAAACCTTATTATTTTATAGAATAATTCATGAGATATTATTTGGGGGTGTTGCTTGTAAAAAAATTCAAAGAACTTTTAGGTTCTGTGGGAAAGGTTGAAGTGTGAATTATTTTTCATAAAGTCAGACCCTTCTGCATAGGCACTGCACCTACGTCAACAAAAAGGCTGTAAAGTTTATGCATTTTTTCTTCCCTGCAACAAAAGCTTGATCATTATTGACTGAGAAAGCCACAAGAAAATGGTATTTTTTAAAAGAATCCAGTCTTCTGAGTGCCGTTAAGCTAGGGCTTTGTACAGGACTGGACTATGATGATGAAGATGAAAAGGCTACGAGAGCAAATAAAAAGGGGAGAAGAGGGGATAACTGCTAAGTACATAAAATACGTTCCATCAAGGTCCTCTCTAGAAACCCGTATGGGTTCCTTTTTCTATATGGTTGGTTAGAGTTGAAGAGAGTAAACAATTTTTATCTACAGGTGACTGGAAGAAAGAGAGAAAAATATTTTACCTGTAACTTGAAGATAAGTAACAAGTGCACATGAATGGTGGGCGTAGGAAATTCTAAATAGCTTATAAATCTCTTGCCTTTAATTACAGATTATGTCAAGGACGAATTTCAATTGCAAATTTAGAAAAAAATGGCTTGATTGAATTCTGAAACGGTTAAAGTTAAATAATACCTTACTTAATAATAACTTTGATAATTATACGTAAAAAAGTAATAACAATGCTGGTTTTTTTAAAAAAGTTTATTGCGGTTTTCTTTTCCAAAATGATTTATTAGTCCCAAGCGTGCAATATGATAAGAAGAAGAGAATTAATTTACGATTTTCTATGAAATAGCAAGGGTGTGATGTGTGATGGAATATATTTTTTTCAGAGGAAGAGCTCATTTATCATCTTTGCTTATCAGATTTTTAGACAAAAACTTTTTAATTAGTTGGACCAAAGTCCCAATCCAATATCCAAGTTTTAACCCAACCATTAAAAAGCTTTTTAACGGTTGATTTTTTTAATCTTTCTGAATATTAATGAAGCCCAGTTTCCAACAATTCTTTTCTGAACTTGAAAAGTCGTGATCGCCATTTTTATTTAAATAGTTAAACAAACAGCTCACCGTCATCAGCATGACTTCACACGATGATGCTATTCGGCTCTTTTTATCTCATATTTCTGCTGACAATAAAATTATTCTTGGATTCCTCAAAACGAAAGTTTTCTTTTCATTTTTTCTTCCTAAAAAAATTCAAAAATAACTTTAAAAACTCTTCTGTATGAGAAAAGGATTTAAAGCGTAACCACTGAACTGAACCAGTAACATCTTCTAAAATATAAAAGGTGAACTAGCTTTCAGCTCACATGAATGATTACATTGTCATCTCATCTGTTGTTAAAAAAAGTAAGCCAGTAAAGCACAAGTCAAGAATGCATTCTGTCCTCAGATCCAACACCCAATTTGATCTGTGTTCTGTGTTGGCAGAGAAAAAGCAAAAGCTCTTAAGAATTTTTCTTTCTTCCTTTTGCTCATCATCATCTCCTTTCAAATGCAAATCTCTTGAATGAATAAGAAGGATAAAGAAGTTGGGGAGACGAATGTAAAAATGATCTTGCTACTTCAATACACTCGATTATTATCCTCCTCATGTTTAAGTTTTTTTTTTGAAGAAGGAAAAGAAAAACAGGTTGGGATTCGATATGATGAGACAATTGCGAAAATCTATTGCGAGATTATACGCAGACCAGAGACCACTGCTTATTGTTTAGATTGCGAAAAAATGTTTGAGATTGAGTCGTCCTGAAACTTGTTATTTTTTGGAGGAAACCGTTAGAGTATTTGAAACGTGAGGTGAGATATAGTCGGCTCACGATACCGTAGCTTTCCCTTAGACTATTGATGATATGAATGGGGTATTGTTTCCGATGCATTTTCAAATGAGTTAGCAAGGACGGTTGTGAGGAGTTTAGAGATGTGCAATTTTTTATACTTCCTTCGGGCCAACTAAAAAGGTTTATGTGCTATCAAGTTGAGAGTTGATATACTTGCTAATTATTTTAGCTTTTATATACGTTGGTTATGACAAGGAAGAGGAGGCGTTACGTTTTTTGTACATTTCACACAATTACGAGACTATAATATCCCTTAAAAGCTGTTGACAGCCATAAAAATCTGGAAGATGTAATATTAAAAGAAGGATTATTGTCATTCTCTCTAATTTTACTTTCAAGTGGTGATAAAATTGAGAGCTTTCAATTTTAAAAGAGAGTTAACGTGGTTTATTTAGGACACTCTCTCGGCACTTGGTTAGCGTGCCAATTTCGTATGGATGAGCGGAGATATTTTGGCGGATATAAAATATTTATTGCGGGGATGTCATATCACAGTCGATTTTTTAAGAGAGGATGGTAATGAGGAAAGTTTGAATTAGGCTATAGCTAATTGTCCGTGTGAGGTGAGATGGTTGATAAAATTAAATCCGAGAGAGAGTCGTGGTCATACATAAAATATGCCCGTATAAAATGGCGGAGGAGTGATCAGACTGCGTCAGAGAGAGAAAAATATGAACTGGTTATTATAGCTGTTCAGTTGGGTTTTACGACTGTGAAAGTTGGCAAGCCGTTTCATTCTAGAGTCGAAGCTGATGATTTGTTTTTATTTCAATAATGTCCACCGTATTTCTTATCAAAGTATAAAAAAATCATTAGGGGAAATACTTGCACGCATGCAACGCGCTAGCACACACCAGCTTTCTCACGAATTATTTTATCCGAGGCATGAATCATGTCACATGTTCTTGTTCCAGAGATTCCAGGTAGAGATTAGTGTTTTCATACACCTTTTTCCTCGCGAAAAGTCTAATAATGGATGCAGTGCATGCACACCCGCCTAATATCCCGGAGGATGGAATGCTAAACTTTTTCTATAACTTTTGCTTTTCTCTTTTCGGCTTTTCTCTCTACCCGGTTGGTTATAGTTGGTTGCTCCCAAGACCTCCTTCAAAAAGTTAGTAATTTCTTTATTGACTCTTTTCAACACACGATATAGAGCAAAAGAGTTTTTCGAGAATGGGTTTGGCAGGTTTTCTTTGTCCTGATATGGGTTGGTGTGCACTTGGCGTACAATATGAGTTGACTTGACATGTAAACAGAGAACAGAGTAACCGTTTATTCCTTGAGAACAGAGACGGGGCTTGTGTTTTAGTTTTGGAAAAAAAGTTTTTCTTCTTCCCCGCTTCTTCTTCTCTAAAAGTCATCTTCAGGAGTCCAGAAAGTCAGAGAGAGAAATATTATATTGTAAAAATGAGTCGGGGTCTCTGGTCTAGAATGAGTTGGGTTGCTGTAAAAACAAAAGGGTAGCCGTAAATTTTTTAGGAGAAGCCCTCTTAGGTTGGAAACTATTCAGAGTTTTACGCTACGGATCGCAACAAAATGTGGAGAAGCCGAAGAAGAAATTCTCTGGATTGAACGTTAATGTCAACTGATTTTGTCTACGGGATCTTAGGCTTCTTGAGTAAGAGGGGGACATATATGAAATGACATAAACTGCATTTAAGCTCGGAGGAAAGGGGAGGAAAGTATTTTTTTCTTTCGAGGGGAATACTAGAGAAATTTTGTGTCGCGAGTAGAATAGGAAAAGGAAGTAGGCTTTATCTGTATGTGGCTGAGCACGGTCGGACGTTGGTGACGTGAATGACATAACTGGAGAGTTTTGACTGCAGTGCATGTACATGAGAGCGGATATTTTCCGCAATGCTCAATCTTGTCCCTAATTTCCTAAGTGGAATGGGATGGTGATCTGAGAGAGAGAAGGAAAATGCATAGTTTGGAAACTTTTCGAGCCCTTGGCACATGTTAACTTTGATTAATATTAGATTAGGAGAGAAAAATGAAAGCATCTTTTTAATTAAACTTTAATCATCTTGCAATTTCAAAGTAATTTTAACTGCTATTACATCAACTGTGTCTTTGAAGAAATTCTAAAGTTTTATTGAGCTCGCACCCAATTTAACCCAAACTTTTTGTATGCTAATGCTTTTTAATATGAAAAAGCTAGAATTCATATGTGAAGGATGAACATTATTAAAAAAGTTTTGAAATTATCCCATCTCATCTCTCAGTTCATATCAGAGTGAATTATGCGCATTATAATTGTTCACAGAGAGAAGAAAAAGGATTTAATTGTGCGACAAGACATCAATTATTTTTAACTGTAATTTCTTTAACTGTAACAAAAGCTTCGTTGAGTTGTAATTTGTCATTTTCCCTTCTTATAATAGTTGATAAGCTTGAAAGAAGATGTTTTTTTATGACTTGACATGTGAAATTTGTTTTGAGATGACTAAGCTAATTCACAATTGCATAATTAATGTCGAAATTGAAATGAGATTTGAAATAATTGCCGAGAAGAAATAAATGAGAGGGTGGAAGATGTGATTTTTCTCTAAAAAATTTAGCAATATCCTTCCAACTGCTCCCATTTCATTACGAGATGTGTTAAATGATAATGTTTGTTTGAAGGAAATGATTATTTTTCCAATAACAAAAGAGGGAGTGGGTTGAGAAATTATCAATCAAATTGTCTCTGTATGATCTGATATTTTTTTCTTGTCAAAACAGTTTGAATAGGTCCATTTAAAGATGGGCTGTTAAGATAAGCTTGTTTAATTTTGAGAACCTTATTTGTTCATGGTACGCCTAGATCAAATTGCGTCACTGCGGACAGGGTGACCCACCTTCTGGATTATTAGACTGCAGATATTTACTTCACGTTCATTACAATTTTTACGGTTATTTTAAAGCTCTTAAAATCGATTTGTAATCAGACATGATTCTGCTTTCATTAAGCTCATAACAATTAAGTTCAGGTGTGGATTATTGGAGAAGGTGTGTGAGAACAAGCACCTGCTAGAGAAGAGTATGCTCTCCCCTCATTAATTTCTTACATCTGTTTACATTGTTTACACAGTAAAGCTATTTTCCAGTTGGGGAAACGTATTTTCTCTACCTTTTATTACGTGGATGTGCACGGGCAAGCATGAAAATGAGTTTTGACTCCCTAAACACTTCTTAATCTGAAGTAGAAGGAGGTTAAATTTTTTATTTCTAGTTTTTATTTCAGAATTTTATTAAAACAGCTCATTTAATATGAGGCATATGATTATTCTCAGGTATGGAAATGAAATTGATGCAAAGACATGTCTCTTGGAAAGGGAAAGAAGCTGGCGTTGTTTTGGAATAATTTAAGACGTTAACTCCAGCTCTATTTCCGTATCGGAAAGGGTTTTAATGTAAACGTTTTTATGCGCAGAGAGACGCAGCAGAAACAGAGAGAGGAATATGTAATGTGAGAGAGAAGAAAAAGGAGAGAAATGTTTCTCGAATATTTTTTTAAAGAGATGAAAATGTAAACTTAAATGGTTTATAATAAGATGTTCGCTTGAAGAGTTTGTTACTCTCGTCCAAAAATACATGGAAGTCATATCAGGTTTTTGGGAAAGAAGTTGCATATGGCGCACGAATTTATGTGAGTTGGCGACAAGTCAAGAGAATTTTTGGGTAAAATTGACACTAATAATAATAACAGATGGGGATGGGGAAAGATTAAAAGAGGAAAAAGTTTTTGGAGGAAATAATTTTGATATGTAATCCATATTATCTCTAAGATTTGAAAATGCCAACGTTGGGCGTTCTCTTTTAAGAGCCTTAAGGATTGGGATGGGTGAAAAAAGAGAAACTTGTGATGAGGTGGTCGGTCTAGAGAGAGAAGTGCCCACGCGCTATTTAATGTGTAGGCATAGCTTTGAGTCGTTTTCTTGTATAAACAACTTTTATACTTCGTCATAATCATCTCACACATTAAGAGCAGTCTATGGGCTCCACATCTGCTTCCATTTTTCCAGGTATTGACTCCATTTATTGGGAAATAATAGAGGAGACTACCCCAATGGGTATTTTCAGGGGGGAATTTTCCGTTAAAGTAGTTTTCAGCCAGATTGGACAAGGCGGGTAGGAACTAGGAAGGCTTTTAGTAGCGGATTGGCATAGGAAGAGAGAGAGGTGCAGGTGGAGTGGGACAATAAACAAGGGAGTCTAGAGAGATGTAAGTAGAACGTAGATGAGGAATGTAGCTCCGTATCGAGTATCCTTAATAAGATTGTTATGAACATGTCGTAAAGCTACATTGTTGTAACAATAGAGCATTAAATCTTATGCGTAGGATGGGCAGAATAGAGATGAGATATCTCTCAAGCTCTCCGTTTAAAATAGCTTTGATATTCTTGATTAATGAAAAGGTTCTTAGGAAATACCTTAACAGTTTAAAAGGTTTAATTGGTGGAATAATCGCCGCCAAAGTAGATGATCGTGATGGATGGTTCGAGTAGGATTAGAAGTGTGGAGAGGAGGGTGGTTATGATTGAATAGGAAATATTGAGAGGTCGGAAGATGATGAATTTTGTTTTTTTACTCCACCTCCACATGTAATTGCCCACCTCTGGTTTCCTCATCAAGTCTTGTTTTTCAGTGAGATATTAGCTTGCGATTTACCCTATTTGGAGTTACGCGTGGGAGAGAAAACTTTGTTGGAAAATGATTTAAACAGGCATTTATCCGCACGACTTGCAATCGTGTATTGACATTTCGCTTTCCAAACGACTTTTTTCTGCGGTAGATTCTACATTGACTACCCCGTTTATTTTATCGACAAGTTTGCAGGCCAAAGCCGCGACATGGCTCACTCTCTAGAGTGGTCAGCCATATATTTCTTTTGTAATTGATGAACTCGATATTTCACTCCTTTTCTCCAGTCACAATTCACTTTTTTTTCTCTATAAACTAGCTTTATATGGTATTAGTCTTATTGAGTTTGTTTTTTACTCTGATGTGACGATCGAAATGTTGAGGAGAGTGTGGTTGACGCTAATCTTTTAACCTATTAGGGAAAGTTGGACCATCTGTCGCTGTCCGGTGATGATGACAAAAAAGGTAGGCAGAAAGAGAGAGAGAAAAAAATGTATTCCACCGAGAATTACTTTAGTTTCCGCCTCCACTTATACTTTTCCTCTGTGTGAGGTTGGATAGAAAGGTGGTCTACCTACTTTGACCGCAATAGCACTTGAGACGAGATCTCTTCTATTTGCTCTTGCTATTATTGTCTAAAATGAAGTTGAGCTCACTCCAAGAGACGTGTACACTATCATATCTGAAGTGGACTTTAATTTTCACTTACAAACAGATCGATTAGTAAAGCTTGGCTGGGCTCCTTTTAAGAGCTATTGATGCGGGTATGAATGTCTGAGATAAATTTTATACGGGGGAAACGGAAGGCAATTAATTATAAGCCAACTTCTTCGTTTTGGCACTATCTCTGAATAATTAAATGTGGTTGGGGGAGAGCTCTTACACCTTGAGAAATTGAAATGATTCATGTCCGCATTATTGGACATGACATGATTCTTTGTTGAGAGTTTTCTCGTCCAGATGGAGAGAAAAAGGGATGAGCTGAACAAATTGGATTGTGTAAGGGCTCCAATTACTTCAGAGAAGGAGAAAGCTGATGTCGTTAGAAAAGAAAGTGCGGTTGGGTCTCTGAGGAATTTTTGGAATTTGATACGATTTAATTCAATGGAGAGAAAGAGCTGAATAATTGAAGATCAAAGTTCAAAGAGTTAGCTTTGATCTTAGAAGCTCTGTGAGATGGGATGTTTTTCTCTTTTTTATCGTCTTGTCCCCTCCAGTTTTTTTCTTAATGCCCCAAGTATTAATTAAAATGCAAGCTATTATGTCGGATAATTGTAATAAACTTGTCATTTTTATAACGCGTTACAAGCTAAACTAATTGGGCAAGAGTGAAAAGTGATGAGGAGGAGTTTTTTTTCACAAGTCAGCCACTTTTTTCTCTCGACATGTTCTTGTCATATTGAAGTTTGGCCTAGATTTGATTTGATATTTCGCTTCGAGAGCTGATGACGCCATAGATGAACAATACGGGCCTGATTGATAACAAGGAAGGGAGGTGAAGGTTAGCTTTGGGCTGAAAAGAGTAAAATGGTAGAAAAAATTTAGGAGGTTCTTGTCTGCTTTTGACATTGTCATAAAAATGAAGGTCTGCAGATGACATATAACAGTATTTAGTTATTGGCAAGGGAGGAAAGTAGCATTTACTGGCATTGTATTTAATTGACGTATTGGATGCAGGACAGTGAGTTGTGATTAGTGATGAATGAATTTTAATGATGTGAGCTTTTAGCAGAATAATTAATATGATGCTTTTAACACTTTTCAACCGGATATGTTTAAAGATGAGATCATTAGGAATGGAATGCGCTTTGTTGAAATGTTTTTTTAATTTTAAAACATTTTTTTCTTCCAGAAATTGCCCGAGTGCGAGGAAACCTGTTCCACCTCTCCGGAACGAAACAAGAACCTCTCGAACTTCCCGAGCCTGTAGGTCCAGTAGTCACGTTATCAGAGAAGGTTTATGTTCCGGTTAAGGAGCATCCGGATGTAAGCTTTTCTATTTTTTTTCTTTTTAGAATAAACAATTTATAAATAAATAACACATCTGTTCAATTGCAACTCTTTTTATTCTTTTTCTGTTCAAAGTGTCAAAGACTCAAAAGAACACGAGCTTATTCTCTAGAAATATTCCAAAACGCTCACGACTCATGGTTCACGGGAATAGGAGAGGGGAAAGAGACATGAAACACGAGTGTGATCTCATGCCAACTCCCTCTATTTTTACTCTTATGATGAAAAGCTTTCTGCTTTTTTGCTATAATTTTCAGTCACTGACTCGTCCTCCAACTACCTATTAATTTCTTAGCTTTCCCCACTGAAGAAAAATTGGAGTGGAGTTAATTTATAAATAATGCAATTTTATTCTTCTTCAGTTTAATTCGATTCTTCACGTTTGTCACTTATAAAAAGCCACCCATGTGGGTACAAAGAAAGAAAATGTTTGGCTCCCCATGAATAACTTTTGCACTTGCTTCCCCACAAATCTTAGGAAGGGTTGGTGGAGGAG